>SSNQ01034239.1:133217-151191 GCA_006942095.1 Nothobranchius kuhntae
GGGGGTTCCTAGATCAGCTGGCGTTTCACAGACGCTCACTTCCGCGTCTGTGAAACCACGCTCCCTATTGAATTATCGTATGATCACATTCTCTTTTTGTGGGTACAACTCAAGAAAAAAACATTTTTTACTTGTTTTTTTTTAGTTTTATTACAAAAAGTGCATTTTATGATGAAACTGATGAAAAAAACAAGAATTTCTTGATATTTCGCATAGAAAAACCGCGAATCAGTGAAAAATACAGCGAATCTGCGAATTCCCCCTGAAAAATGCTCCAAAGAAAAAATCCGCGAAGCAGCGAATCCACGATGAACGAACCGCAAAGTAGCGAGGGATTACTGTATGCTTTTTCTGGCAGCGTGAATCGCTTCTGTTTGTATTCAATTTAAGTTCAGGAGGGAAATATTAGAAAAATCATAATTTTCATCTTGATAGCATCTCAAAAATGAGGTAGACGCGGATAGTTTACACACCTTTGTGCTTGCTGCTTCATCTTCCTGTGAGGGGTTAGCAGTTACACTAAATGTGAGAGTCAGCAGATTAGCCTTTCAGTAGTGCTGATGCTATAGCTAATGCTATAAGTCGATAATAAGAAGCGTTCTAAACTGCATTCTCTGATGCTAGGTAAACCAACTGCAGGGAAGTTTGTTTTATGGCGTATTTATGCTTTTATTCTTTGTTTATTATTGCTTACCTCTGGAACTTTCTGTGATGTTGTTGATGCTGGGTTCCCCTTTTTGCTGATGCAGCCGAGGATGAAGGCTGTAAACTCGGGCATGCTTCGGGTTTGCTTCAGCTCACAAGTTGAATTCATACCTGATCCAAACGCGATGAGTTGCTTTGACAAATTGCTGGTATTCCTGTTATTCGCTAACCCAAACCCTAAGCCACAAATATTGTTACACATGTTTAATTGTGCTCTGTTCCCGTTAACCTATTCAAAATGCAGCTGACCTTTAGATTTTTTCAGCATTTTCAACTTGTACCTCATTTAATTTGCAGGAGTGTTAAAAGGGAGAGGAGGGGGCTGTGTGCGAGTAAACAAGCTCATCTCGTCCGCGCGGCACGTGATGCGGCGCAGCGGTGAGAGAAATGGAGCGCCACAGTCACAGGGACATTTTATTGAAAAACTACCAAAATGTAGCACCGAGAGAAATGATTTTTTTGCGGAACCAGTACTGAATGCTTTTGGTCGTTACCAAACAAGTTCTGAGCTTTGGTACCCTTGCCTACTTACAGAAGGGTTGTAGATTCAATCAATCAATCAAAGCTTTATTTATAAAGCGCCTTCCGCAACCCTGTCAGGAAGCCCAAAGCGCTGAACATGGTAAAGTTGTAAGTAAATATATTGAAAAAATCAACAATAAAAGAAATACAAATTACAAAATACAAATTACAAAATACAAAATGGAAATTACAAGATAGATGAAACATTCTGGTAAAGGACAAATGTGTGAAACACATTTGGATTGAGTGGATGGATTGAGTGTCCCAATGAAAACTGTGGAATGGATTCAACATAAAAGAGGGCCAAAATCAAACATGTTCCGGAAACGCCAAGCGGAGGAGGTGTGTTTTTAGGTGATTCTTAGATTGTTAACTGTGCAGCAAAATGAACTGAGATCAGCAACAGGTCAGTTTGCCCCTGATCTATTTCACGTCTGCCTCTTAAACCCTAACCATGCACTTAAAATATAGCCAAGAATTATACTTTAAAGTGCTGATTATCCCACATCAGGAGTTTGATCAGTTTTTATGGCGTTTTTGTGTGAAATAAATACGTGAAATCAGTGATTCATGTTGTCAGTGTGTTAGAAAAATCTGATGAATTTTAGTTTTTTAGTATTTTTAATCTTTGTAAATTCACCTCACAAAGTTATTTCCTGTCCTCTGAGTCAGTTCTGATCTCACCAACTAAAAGCAGTAATACTACTGTACAGTCACTACTGTGAATATAAAATCACAGCGATCCGTAATTCATGTCATGTTTGTGTCTTTCCTACAGATGTTAAAGAGGTGGTGCCAGTTAAAGAAGAAGCTCCTGAAGAACAGAGTGCTAGTGTGGACCAGCAGGACTCAGAACACCTCCACATCAAGGAGGAACAGGAAGTACTTCAGGCCAGTGTGGAGGAAGAGCATCTCTGTTTGAAAGAGGAAACTGATGCTTCCAGGTTTCCTTTAACTGCAGTTTCTATAAAGAGTGAGGATGAAGAAGAGAAACCTCTTTCCTCACAACTTCATCAGCAGCAAATAGAAGACAAAGATTTTCTAACCAGCTGCTCAGCTGATCAGGTGACAGTAGAAACTAGCAGGAACCCAGATCTGAACCTTCATGAACAGACATCCAATTCGTCAGAGACTGAAGTTAGTGGAGAGGATGATGTGAATCTAGACTCTGAGCTGTCAGACTCTGGGCCTGAAACTGCAGATGGAGACGATGATAGCAGGTCTGAGTCACACGTTAACACTGTTAACAAATCCTTTAGCTGCCCTGAGTGTGGTAAACAATTTATCCACAAGTGGTCTCTACGGAAACATGTGAGAGTGTCAGGTCATTCAGCAGTAAGGCCGTCAGGCTGTTTGGGTAAAAAGAAATGTGTCAGAGTGGATCAACATGTAGACTCATGCAGGAAACTCCAGAAAGAACTAAAATCATTTAGTTGTGGTGACTGTGGAAAAAGATTTAGCACAATATCACTTTTAAACAGACACGTAAAAGTCCACACAGGACAGAAGCCTTTTCCTTGTGAGCTCTGTGGAAAAGGATTTAGCCAAAAGACACATTTAAACGGTCACATGGGACTCCACACAGGACAGAAGCCCTTTGCCTGCGAGCTATGTGGAAAAAGATTTAGCACAAAATCACTTTTAAACAGACACGTACAAGTCCACACAGGACAGAAGCCTTTTACGTGTGAACTATGTGGTAAAATATTTAGACTAAAGGGAACTTTAAGCAGACATATGCATGTCCACACAGGACAGAAGCCTTTTGCCTGTGAGCTCTGTGGAAAAAGATTTAACCAAAAGACAAATTTAAACAGTCACATGAGTGTCCACACAGGACAGAAGCCTTTTGCCTGTGAACTCTGTGGAAAGAGATTTAGCCAAAAGATATATCTAAACAGTCACACAAGAGTCCACACAGAATCAAAGCCTTTTGCCTGTGAGCTCTGTGGTCAAAGATTTAAGCTTAAGACAACGTTAAACACTCACATAATAGCCCACACAGGACAGAAGCCTTTTGCTTGTGAGCTCTGTGGAAAAAGATTTAGCCAAAAGACAAATTTAAACAGTCACATGAGAGTCCACACAGGACAGAAGCCTTTTCCCTGTGAGCTCTGTGGAAAAAGATTTAGCCAAAAGGCAACTTTAAACAGACACATGAGTATCCACTCAGGTCAGAAGCCTTTCCCCTGTGAGGTCTGTGGAAAAAGATTTAGCCAAAAGGCAACTTTAAAAAGACACATGAGTGTCCACTCAGGTCACAAGTAACTCATTTAACAGTGTGGTTGACTGAAAAAACTATTTTTAATGAGTATTTCTGATCATAATTGTTACTTATACAGGCTGAACATGAAAATAGTCTCCTACACCTAAATGTTAAAATGCACGAGAATGTTTTTTATGTTTAACACTGTGGTTTCTGTGAATTATCTGAGAGCCATATGCAGTCATCAAAAGAGCCACATACGGCTCGCGAGCCATAGGTTCCCTACCCCTGCTCTAGGGTTTGAAAGTCCTTACAGATCTATGTCACTGTGATCTCATGGAATTCATGGATTCACCGATCTTGTTTTTTGGGTGAACAGGTTTTTTTAACTCATTCACTGCCAGCCGTTTCCTGATCAGAAAAGACTTTCGCTGCCAGCATTTTTCAGTGTTTTTACTGTGCTTTTAAGAGTCACAGAATGTTGTGCGCTAGGATGATGTCAACACCAAAACTACCAAAACAAAGAGGAGACTCACCTCTTACATCAGGAAGAATCCACGCATTTCGAGCGTTATCCGTTCTTTTATAACCCGCTGTCGAATTGTGATCGGCAGAAGCTTTTCCGGTTCGCAACTCACTTTTATTTTTTACAGCAGTGGCCCAACACATGGATTTTCTACTTCCTGATCAATTTACGTGTGACGCACGCTGGTGAAGTTTGGCATTAGAGCTGGGATGTTTGTTCTCATGGAGCGGGGGCTCGTTCCGACACCCACACAGTAAAAAATGCAAATGACGACTTTAGTCGTCATTGGCAGTGAACGGTTAGATTTAAAATGACGACTTTTGTCATCAATGGCAGTGAATGGGTTAACTGTCAAATATGTCTCAGCTAGTTTATGTTAACCGTTAGCATTAGCAACTTCATGACACGACAGATGGTCCTCATGGCTTGTGTAAATTGTGAAGATAAAATCCACGTTGCAAGACAGTGGTAGAATGAGATGGGTACCTTTGGCATTTGAATCGATACGGCACCAGTTACCGGTACCTATGAATCAATACTGGTACTTAATGGTACCAATTTTCAATACTTTTGAGTGTTTAATAATTATTTAAATTGCTTTTTTATTTAAATTTATTTTATTTTCCCAATATATAACCATATTTGATAAATATCATGATAAATAACATACAACTGTTTGTATTTTATCATTGCAGTGTTTTACAAAATTATTCAATATGAAAACCTTTAACAACTTTTTCTAAATGACGCAAACACAGCTCCATGTACTCCTGTTCCTCTTCTATGCCCTCTGAAATAAATTTACTGTGTATCTTCATTCCTTTTGCCATTGATTCTCAAACTGTTTATTTTTTCTACTCGGAAACTGGAATTTCCGAGGAGAAAGTGAACGCACCATTAGCTGACCGGAAGCTAACATATCAAGCTAACATTATCTTAAACATTTTATTAACATACCGAAGCAGATTAAGATGATGTTGCCTCACTTAGATCATTGTGGTTGCTTTCATCATCACCCAGTTACCCATCCCATTTAGTGAAGTTGACCCAAACTTCAGAATGCTTCCTCTCTGCCATACTGCTTTGTTTACAGCTCGCTCAGTGACTGGCGACGTTACGCTCTTGCGCCAGTGCATGGCACAAGTACCGAAACAAGGCACTGTTTCTTATGACGTGAATCGGTACTCATTCGGTACTATGGAATTCGGTCGGTGCCTTAAAAAGTACCGAATTCGACACCCATCCCTAGTTTTAGAGCTGCATTGCTGTTTTCCAATCTGAGGCCCGGTGTCCAAATATCAGAAAATAAGACTCAACCTGCCATCTGAAGGTCAGCTGTGATGTGGGAAATTGTAGGTCAGAGAAATGGTGCACTCAGTGGCGGCTGGTGAAAAATATTTTTGGTGGGGCTGTGCTATTTTTTTTTTTAAAACAAACTTGTGCTTTCTGAGCTTTGTGCACAACTTCACTATTTCCTGAATTAAGCACAGCTCTTTTATTTCCTGTCTTACATCATTGGACAAACTGATTAATCCAGGTGTGTCTGACTATTGGCACGCTGCCTTGCAGACCAAGGTTGAAAAATACTGCATTAAATTGCACATAAAATAACATGACCATAAATGGTAAATAGGCAATGCAAGAGGCAAGTAACAAAAACATTTTGTTTAATTTCAACATTTGAGTGAACACCAAAAATTACGAGCAGGTCACTGTTACAGTAATGGTAGCAAACACTACTTAGACAAAATGCCAGAAATTTACACTGTTAAATATTTCTGGAGTGTTGTGCCAAGGTCAACTTTATACAAAGATCAAGTGGATGCATGTGTGTGTGTGTGTGATACCTCATTTGTACAGAAATTTTGCCCTTCTGTCCTTCTGAGTGGCAAAGCTCTCGATGAGCTTTTTATTGAAGTCAGGAATGTTTGTGACAAGCTTTTTTTCCATGGAGAGCATGGCAAGAGCATTCAGTCCATCCTGTGTCATGGTGTTCCTCAAGGAAAGTCTTAATCCTCTTTAAAGTAGAAAAGCACCTTTCTGATTCGCCTGAGGTCATGGGTGTGGTGACAAGAATCTTCTTTTGCATGGCTCAGGATGGTGTGAAAAACCTGTCATATGATAAATAAAAAACAACAGATAAGTACAAAGGAAACACTTTCATAGGAAATAATGTCGTCAGTTTCCTCTTACAAATGTCATATTTCCCAGTTTTTGGGACAATAAAACATTTCTGATTCTCAATCAGATGTTTTTACATTTGAGGTAAAAACATCTGATTGAGAATCAGAAATGTTTAATTGTCCCAAAAGCTGGGAAATTTGTTTGCTGCAGCAGAAGTGTAACAAGTAAAATGGAATCAGATTGATGTATGTACAAATTTACATGAAATACACATTTACGTGATTAAAGAGCAAGTAACGTCTAAATTAACTTTTTTTGCTGATGAACTGTATAAATGAGTGTCTAATAGTGTTTAAATGTGTGCATTCTTTATTTTAGCATTTTGGTGCATTTTCTTTAAAAATTAAAAATTCTGTCTAAAAACCACAGTAATGCGCCACCTTCAGCTGAAAACATAGAATTTGAGTCATTTTGAATAAATTTTAGCCAATGGCTAAAGAGTAAAATACTACGTAAACCAGTAGAGTACTACGTAGCAGCTCCGTGCCAAAGTTATAAAAGCAACGAGCGTCTCAGCCACGCCCTGTGGCGAGTGGGAGTTGGATTTGCAAGCGAGTGTAGGAGGTCAGCGGTAGTTCAGCATTAGCATATAGCATTAGCATATCCTAGTCTTTAGCATATCTTTTAGTGTTATAAATACTTATTTAGTGTTAGATTTGGCTGTTGGATATTGTAGTTTCGTTAGTGTTTGGCTGTTAGTGTAATTGGGAAAGTAGTTCGGGTTTAGTGCTCCATATCGTGTTAGTATTGGTGAGATGGTGTAATGTAGTATGCTTGCGGTGACTCTGTGGGCATTTTACCCGCGATTCTGCACGTCTCCGTTTGAAGAGGGAGGCTGCCCACCGTGGCTCTTCCGCAATTTAGATGCAGCCCACCGACTCTGCTCCCCCACCATGACGGGCTCCAGTCTGAGGTGAGTCAGCTAAATAAACGTTTTAACATCTTCTAAAGACAATTCCCTACCTAAATGCAAAGTAATAATAATAATAATAATAATACATTTTATTTAAAAGCGCCTTTCAGGACACCCAAGGTCACTTTACACAAAACACGTAATAAAATACAATAAAACAATAATAAAACCCAAAGAAGAAAAAACAGAGAGAAACATTTCAATAAAATCAGAGGTTGTAGGCAGATTTAAACATGTGTGTTTTGAGTTTTGTTTTGAAAAGGGTAAAACTGTCGATGTTCCTGATGTCTGGGGGAAGTGAGTTCCAGAGTCGAGGAGCAGAGCGGCTGAAAGCTCTGCTCCCCATGGTAGCGAGACGGGCAGAAGGAACCGCAAGATGGATGGAAGAAGAAGATCTGAGTGAACGGGACGGGGTGTGAATACTTATAAGGTCTGAGATATATGGAGGAGAGAGGTTGTGGATTGCTTTGAAGGTATGGAGGAGAATTTTGAAGATGGACCTGAATTTAACTGGGAGCCAGTGAAGCTGCTGGAGAACCGGGGTGATGTGGTGAAAGGAAGGGGTTCTGGTGATAATACGGGCTGCTGAGTCTGAGAGACATGGTTCACATCCTTTAGCTAGTCAGTCGGTAATTCTGCAACAGTGTCTCTAACTAACGCAGCACTAGTTGACAGACAGCATTACAGCGTGAAATCCAGCTTGTGAACAGGTTCTGTGAGGAATTCTGTTCAGGAGGTCGCATTTCAGGCTCTCCACATAATATGTGACTGACTTTTACGTTATAACAACGATCACACACTAGGAATGTTATAAAGCGCCTATATAGGAGTTTCTTTTGTATATTATCTGACTTTATAAACTCCAACAACAATGTGCTTCTATTTTTTTTTTCAGGCTAAATCTACCCAAGACACTGGCTGTCAGACTGATTTAGCTGCATGAATGCACTTGTCCAGGCTGACATGAAGCCTTACCTGTAGCAAAGGTGAATTATTTTTAATAATCTTCTATGTAAACATTTTATTATCACCTTCTAGTTTTAATTTGTTTTACAGATTATTGTTACACGTGATTTTATGCTCTTTTAAACATTTATAAATGTGCTGCTTCTTTGTTTTTACATAGCCACGCAGTTTAGAGCTCACAGCCGCAGTGTGTCTGGTGACCCACAGGGACCATGATGAAAATTCATCTTCCAGAAAGTCCCAGAGCAGCGTCCACACCCCTGAAAAGACCAAGATGTGAGGTGTCTGCTGTTGATTCCAGCTTCCACCTCAGTGACAGTGCAAGCTCAGTGAACTGTTCAAGGTAAAAAAAAATAAAACATTTCAGAATTTTTAAGATATTAACAATTAAATAAGTATTTGATTACATCATGAAGGAGGCTACTGATTCTGGCCCTGTGACACTTGGTGGTGACGTGTGAGCTGATTCACCTGGTAAATAACTTTTACATTAAATATTTTGTTTTTGCTATCAAAAGTAAATTAACTAATAACCTGCATTATTGCAGGACACTCAGCAAAATATGGACTCTACACCATGAGGCAGGCACACGTTAATATTCTATAAGAGCACATAAGGTGAGCAACACCACATATTGTACACTGTCCTGAATTTGTTTTCTTTCTGCATCTCATTAGCCTGGCTGATCACCTGATAACTCCTGTCATCTGGTTTTGACAGCATGAGGATGTCCTCACACACCTGTAACCTATCAGCTCATCTGGCAGAATAGAGAGAGAAGAGACAACACCACATCTCCTGTTCCTGGAAAGCCTTCAGCCATCCTTCGATGACTGAGAACCTCCATCAGCTCTGTCTCCTGTCTGCCTACAATTATTATAATAAATATTGTGTTTGACAAGTTTTTTTGTGCTGCCAAATATCTCATTTAGATTCCAGTTTTGATATTTTAATGGATATTTATAAATTACATTGATTATCACATTTTTGTTGCATGTTTAACTAGCTATTGTGATGAATTAAACTAGCACCTCACTGTTAAAAGCTCGTTCTAATTTCAAGCATGTTTAAGTATTTATGGACATGAACAAAAACAGGAAATATATAAATTGAGATTTATTTAATTAATGTAACAAATAAGGGGGAAAGAGTCATTGAAAGGCACATTCTTCTGGAAGCTCCTGATCCTGACGACACCAGCAGAGGAGACCACCTGCAGACACCAGAGGACCTAGAACCGAGAGAGCAGCTGTTATTAGTAAATAAATAAAGAAATCAGGGCAGTTTTAGTGGGCTGAACACGTTACAGAATAATTTTCTCATGGGGTATTTTCATAACTTTATATGCAGCAGACTGTAACTTGAGCCCAGGGCTACCGGAGAGCTGCTATCCAGCATGTTTCAGTGGATTTTCCTGCTTTAACAGGTTAGATTAGCTGTTAAGCAGCTCAGCTATTTGTTGCTGATTAAAACCAGGTGTGTTGAAGCAGATAAACCTCTAAAACATGCTGAATACTAGCTTTTTAGGGCCGTGGAGACAAACCCTGCAGCTAATCCAATGCTATGGCTAAGGGCTACTTACCTTTCAGAGGTGATTCTGTTGGGTCGGTTCTGGGAGTTTCAGGCAACTCACAAGCTCAAAACAATAAGACTCATGTCCGCTTGTCTCCTCCAAATAGACTTGGTCCCTTTCTTCTCGAGTGTCTGTGTAAGGAGGGGGAGAAACGTCCTCCACTTCTAATAACTGCTCAGAGTGAAGGGAGCTAGCTTCGTCTAGTTAGCCATCGTCTTCGTCACTGCCGCGGCTCCGCCCTCTCGGTCCTCCAGGCAACGCCTACTAATGTTGCGTTTTTTAAAATTGATACGTGGGTGGAGAAGGACTCCGAGGCTCAATTGACCCGCTCTTTAAATATGTATAATAAGTATGTGTGTTGAAATGAGTTTTTACAGTTATTGCACATTAAACATGTTATTAAACAAATGTCCCGGTTTGTGGGACAACCAAGGATTTCTGATTCTGATTGTGTTGTTCACAGAAATGTAATGTACAGCTTACCTCTGCACCCAGCTGCTGTTGTTTCCTGCATGGCAACGTTAGCTCTGCTGCCTAGCATGGCTAGCTTCACCGTGTTGTTGTCCATGTGTGCCCGGGATGACTCGTGTTTCTTTCCCTTCTCAGAAAAATGTTTCATGTCTGTAACTCCTGACTCATCCATGCCTTATCTGTCCCAGCCGTTTTGAATAACAAACACGGAAAGCAAAATAACGCATTAGCGTGATTGCATCCAGCTAGCCAAGCCTTCTTGGTGTACCAATTTTGGGAGAAGCCTAGTGTGTACAGTTTACCTCTCTCCTTCTCCTGCTGGCTTATACGTCGGGCTGATCTGGTCCAAGCTCTTTGACATTAAGTTTATCCACCATAGTTCTCCTCTCGAACGGATAGTGGAGAAGAGACCGAACTGAATTCAGTGGCTGCTGAGATCCGGTATCCATGCTGGTTGTAGTCACCGGCGGCGTCCATGTTACATCTGCGTCACGACCAAAAACGACTCTGCCGAGTTCTACCGAACACCAACGAATCCTTTGGCGGTAGCTCCATCGCCCATCATGCTTCTGAAACGTTCTGAAACAACGTCGACGCTGATTGGATACATTCCCATTCCTACCCTTTGATATTCTTGTCAGCAATTGGACAGCTGGTCTCGTCCTGTTTGGGCGATTGAAAAACAGCACACAGCCTCCACCGCTCGGCAGAGACCAATATAGATATATATATATATGATTTATTTTTGTTACAAAACACACAATTAACTTAGAATATGTGATTATTGTTAATTTTATTTATTTATTTTTTTAATAAAAATTAAAAACACGGAAAAACTGGGAGGGCGGCGCCCTATCGCCCTCTACTGGCCAGCCGCCACTGGGTGCACTTACATCTTCCCCCTTGGAATGACTTCATTCCTTTTAGAGACCTCTGCAATTTTATTGATAAAATGAGTAATCCACCCCTTTTTTGTTTTTCACCCACTTCCTCTGCTTTAGGGTTACTGGCCAACAGCCTGGAGGTATATCTTGTGCAATAATGTTTGTCTTTTGTCACTGGGAACTTTATGTCATGGAGAAAATTCCTATCTTTCACGGGTACAAAACCACAGCTACACCTATTCAAAATCTTAGGTGCAAGTACAAAAAATGCATTCGTTAAGTTCGACAAAAAAATAAAATCTTAAACTTACAGTTTTGCCCCAGTTGATCCAAAATATCTGGTGCGTAAATATTTGTGTCTCAAATCTGGGAACAGAGAAAATTCAAAAACCTATTGTTACTTTACTTCCTATTGTTACTGCCACTCATCAGAAACATCGAGCTGGACCGGGACAAAATCTGAAGCCTAATCAGCTTTATTAACCATGTAACCCAAATCCCTCCATCAGAGAGAGCCATTTCTGGTTAAAGAAATATGTGGTGGAGTAGGCACATCATGAAACGGCTTAATGTTTGTGGGGAGTAACACGGAAGCAGCAGAACATGATTCACCATCAGTGATCAGGTAAGTGGTGGACAACATGACAGGAGACATGGAGAAAAATGAATCCTGATATTTTTGGTCAAGGTCAGGCCTGACAGCCATCGTCACATGAAGTGGGGAGATGGGCATCTCAATTTTGGAAGAATCTAAGTACAGGCAACACAGTTCTCATGAGAAGTTGGGATTCTGCCAAGTTTTCATTAAAGGGAATTGGCAGCGAGTAGTAGACTCCCATGGGGTCATGAGGGTCATTTTCCATGTAACAATCTTCTTCATCTATGCGAACAGCTTGCATCCCGTCCCCTATAGTAACGATGGAGATTCTTAGCTCAGACATAAGGTCTCTGCCCAGGAGATTGAGTGGGCAATTAGGGGCGATAACCAAAGGGATTCTTTTCCTCAAACCCGTTATGGGGTCCTCCACGAACACAGGTTTGGACAACAGGGTGCGAGTGGTAGTCCCGTCTGCAGATTTAACCAAAATGCTATTATTAGATTTGGGCAGCCTCACCCCAGATGAAACGACAGTTCTGCATGCCCCAATGTCGCATAGAAACTCAACAGCTTGTCCCTGAACCGTAAGTCTAATGTAAGGTTTTTCTTTCAGCACACTGCGTAACTCCCAAGCACCGCAGCAGTCCACCACATGGGCTGTGTTTAGTCATTGTAGAAAATCATTTCCTGGTTCCTGCCTGAAGCGAGTGTGGTCAGGCTGTCCTGCTGCTCGTTGTTGGCTGCGGAACCTGTTAGATCCGCCCCGTTACCTCGCCCTCTACTACGACCTCGTGAGTTTGAGGGACAGTCATGTGAAATATGGCCAGACCCACCACAAACCCAGCAGGTGGGGCCATCCTTGTTATTTTGTGGTTGCCAATGTCCCTGGGCTCCTCGGCCACGCCTTTGGGGCTTAAAGCCTCCTCGAGCGTGTCCTTGTTGGTAATACACAGCATTTTCCTCCAACTGTTGTTGGTATCGGGCTCATCAGGTTTTTGTTTTATTGAGGCTAATTTGGTCAATTTAGAGGTTTTCTGAAAGTTTTGTTTAACAGAATTAGCTAAAAATTCAAATTGGGTCTTAAAATCTTCGTCTAACTGCTCATTAGCATCTCTGGAATAAGGGATCACTGCCCCATCAACAGTTCGGCCCGTAAATGTTCCTCGGGCCCTGTGCCAATGCTTTCCAAGGCTGTCCTGAGCTAATTGTCCCAGCTCATGGCCGTTCAGGCGGTAAGAGTGAACCACCTCCTTCATGTCTGCGACCCATTTATCAGGATCATAAGTATGGGGTGTAATTTGTTCCGCAACTTCTCTGACATCCTTAAGGGACCAGGGCCTGAACACATATTGAGGCACCTGGGGGTCATGTGCGGGACCTTGGACCACAGGACACACATCAATTTTATTTTGGGTTATCTTCCCCTGAGCTGGTCTCTGATTTTTCTTTAATCTGTTTACATGTCACGGCTCTAGTTTCCACTCCTGGTTCTGGTTTGGGATGCTTGATTTTCTTTTTGCCTTTTGTAGAAATACTTTCAGGCATCTCAGGGGCATCGCCCTTTGTCTCGAGTTTTTTGATGTTAAGGTGCAAATTAAAAATCACCTTACAAACTCCCCCCTGTGCGAGCAATTCAGACCGAGTCGATCGCACGGGAGTCGGCGGAAGAAGGTGTCCGGCGGAGCTAAGACAGCTGGCCAGTGGAGCAATTTAGCCACCTGGACTTCTCGTGGGACGACGCCTTGCAGCCCTCCGACGAAGACCTTCCGCACCGGTGCTCCGTGCGTCAAGTCACAGCACCAGAAAATGTTGGGTTATTTTAGCAGCACAGGTTACCTAGAGTAAATCACAAACACAGGTGAGAGCTGAAATGTGCCTTTTATCTCTGCAGAGGGAGAAATGCGAAAACCAAGAACGAACTGACCCAGCTTGGAGTTCAACAGATCTCAAAGAGTAGACCCCCTCTGAGTCTCTTTTATTCAGTACAAAGCACATTCCTTAGTTACCATAAAAAGAGATATACGACTCTTATCTGTAGCACATCTGGTCTCACTCCCATCCATGTGTGTCCAGCAGTCTACAGGAAAAGGAGCTGACAAGCAAATCTAAAACCCGCCTCAGGAGGACATCCTGACCTTCGGCTGAGTCACACACACACACACACACACACACACACACACACACACACACACACACACACACACACACACACACACAGCAGAATATAAAAATGTGTATCCACTTAAAAGCTGCATTACAATTATTCTCTAACACCTACTTTAAACTTGTTAAGTTCTTATTTGCCAAAATTTATAAACAAGTTTCATGAAACAAATTCACTTCCTAAATTCTTGAGTTCCTGCCAGCAACACGGTTCCGCCAGCCTGTATTAGTACATAAAGAATCATCCTTCAAAGTCAAACTTTCTTCGCAAAGGTCCATCAGAGAAACAACTTCATCTGACGGCCAGCAGACCCGGGAATGACCTCTGGATGACCAGAGGCAAGAATTCAAAGGAAGCTATTGCCTTTGACATTCCAGAAGTCCTTTCTTCTGGGCAGCCTGGCCGAGATGACTTCACCTCCACCGGATCACCTACAACTCCCATCACATTGTATGACCCAACATTTGTCAAACTTGGTCTTGTATCATCATTAGTCGTAGAAATATAATATTAAATAGATTTTTATAAACTATATTTATGACTCTGACTCAAATGATTAAGTGTCTTTTTTCCCCCTGATCTACTCAAAGGATCTAGTTTCCTTTTAAATCAAATATTAAAGGATCAATAATATTGATAATTCTTATTTATATGGAATATACCTTATTGGTCAGTAATTAAAAATGACCACTTCCATCATGTTACAGCTGTATCATGTTTTGAGTCAGGTTACTTTTGTGAGGAAAAAACACTAAACACATTTTATGAATAAAACATCAATCGTACATTTTCACATGAGAATGTAAAGAACATGTTTGGCTAACCCTACAGATCAAGCACGGAAGAGACTTTTCACCTGTGGTGAATTTTCATGTGTCTAGTCAAGTGATTGCTCCTAGAAAAACACTTGCCACAAGTTTTACATGGATATGGTTTCTCACCTGTGTGAGTCCTCATGTGTCTAGTCAAATCATTACTCTGAGAGAAACATTTGCCACAACATTTACATCTAAATGATTTCTCACCTGTATGAGTTTTCATGTGTGTTCTCAAGTTACTATTCTGGGAGAAATGTTTATAGCAAGTTCCACACCTAAATGGTTTCTCTCCTGTATGAATTCTCATGTGTTTAGTCAAGTTACTACTGTTAGTGAAGCATTTACCACAACTTTCACATATAAATGGTTTCTCTCCTGTGTGATTTCTCATGTGATCAGTTAAAACATACTTGCGAGTGAAAGATTTCCCACAGAAATGACATGAAAATAGTCTCTCGTCTCTGTGAGCCCTCTTTTGCCTTTTTAGTTTCTGACTGTCTCTGTGAATTTTGGTTTGTCGACGTCTTTTATTTTGTCTCAGTTCTTCATTGCTGTTTGGTTCTGAGTTTTCATTCCTGCATCCATCCTGAACTTGGTTCTCAGCTTCAGTAGAACTCTGACACAAGGGTTGGTTCCTGTTTGGCTCTGGTTCACAGCCATCTGTTTCTTCAGAAGGAGAAGTCACCATGAAGGAAACATTTTCCTGCTTCAGAATCAGCTGCCCTTTATGTTGATGGATACAGATTTCCTGCTGTTCCTCTTTGATCCGTGGAGGTTCTGGTTCCCTCTGGTCCAAACTGGAGGTGGTCTCATGGTTAGAGAGCTGGTCGGTCAGAATGTTCTCCTTTTCCCAGACATCATGCTGTGGACGTTCTGTACAAGATAAAAGACAAAAGAAAATGTTGATTGAAGTAACAATTAAAGCCATCAATCAACAAAACATTTGAATCATGATCCATTGCAGAAGATTTACAGTTAGCTCATGATTAACTGCAAATTCATTACAAATGATAAAAGTAGTGTAGCGTTCCATTTTCGGTTCTTTTTAAAACATAGGAAAAGTTTTTCTTTACCTTGCTGACGTACGTTTCGTCAGCAAGGTAAAGAAATCCTTTCCTTGTTTTAAAAAGAACTGAATATTGAATTAGAAACAAAACACAGTAAGAACACAACAAAGTAGTGTAGCATGACTTTGTTTTTAATGTTTCTAATGAAGCTACAGAAGTAGACAATTAGACATCCTTTATACAAATGAAGAACCCTTTTGTGATCATATGGATCAAAAAATGTGAGAGAAACCTACACCATGAAATGAGGCATACTCTAAATGACTAATTGTGTTTTGTCAAGATGTTCCCCCTCCCTACTCGTCAAAAATTGACTCCCTCTGCATCACATACCATCACACTGGGAACCTTGTCCTCATCACAAATTATTACTCTCTCACTGTAAAACAATATGAGATCATGGAGGAGCAGCCTAATCTGCTTTGAAATAGCACATAAATGCTTGACAATGCTTTTAGAGCTTATGTATTCGTTCATTATTATTCATTTCTTCACCTATGTTTCAAGATATTACAGCTTGTATTGAGCAACCGACAGACTTTCAGAACAGCTAAAAAAATGCATGAATGCGTGATATATTGGTTTGCATTAATTAATTTAACATGATAAGGTTGCACATTGATATGCTTCTTTGTATGCAGTGTGCTAAATAAAAAAGCTGCCTTGCCTTGCTTTAATTTTGACAGCCCTAGTAACAACCAAGTAACACTCACTGAGAAGTTTTAGAAAGCAACTGTGTTCTTGATGGCTCTCATATGGATTGTGAGGAACTTCAGTACTTTGGTTGTTAACTTTGGGGTAAAGATTGAAACAGGTTTTTTATTTTAATGGTCATATAAATGGAGCTGTGGGAACTTCATACAATCTGAAGAGTTTGTTCAACGTAAAGGCATTTTACTCTAGCAACGATCATGAGACTGTTGTCCATGCATTCAGTTTAATTCAGTTCAGTTCAGTTTCATTTATGTAGCACCAAATCACATTCGTATGGTACGTTTGTTCATAGCATCATGTCTAGACTACTCCAACTGCATCTTGTTCCGAGTTAGCCAGAGTGCAGTCTGGTTTCAGCTTGTAGAGTTCTGCTGGGAGGTTTATGATAAGGCAAGCCGAAATTTCAAAATTACTTTAACATTGGCTGGACTTCACTGGCTGCCAGTTTCTTTTACAAATTAAAATAAATTTGTACTGGTTTTTAAATCCCTGAATGTTCTAACTCCAGCCCATTTATCCAGCTTGTTGAAGAGGTATGTCCCCTGACGTTCTCTTTTTTTTCCAGAAACGTGACGCTGCTCTGGGTCTAAGTTTGGGCTGAAGACCAGGGGTCTCATTTATCAAACATTGCGTAGAATCCTTACTCAAACCATAGTTAAGCTCAGCAAAAAAAATTTACTCACACCAAGTAGGTTTGTGATCTATCAAACGTGGAGTACGCACAGCTGCACGCAATCTCCGCTTCATAAATCTGAAACTATCTACAAATGTTCTCAGCTGCTTTTTAGTCACATCCCGCCCTCACCACGCCCACTTACTGCCATAAATAGTCAATGCAAAGTGCCTTGTGGACCTCATGCATGTGCATAAGCCGGCTGTTGCAGCGCTCCGCCAATGACATGGCGACCGTAGATCAAGGCAGATCAAGGAAACACTATTTCACAGAAGCAGAAGTTGAGGTACCTGTGGGTGAGGTGGAGAAATGAAAGGAAGTGCTTTTGCAAAACAAATTAGAGAAAATCCACGGAGTGGCACAGCGTTGCTGAAGCCGTCAATGCTGACTTCTTCAGAGAGAACTGTGGTGGATATAAAAAAATGGTCCAAAAGGGATTCGATCCCCAGACTCCCGGGTGAAAGTCATGCGCACTAACCAGTCACCCAAATGGAGATCTCCCCTGTACAAGTAGCCAGGTCGGGTCACAGTGACAGGACACACACTGTCACACACCCATGACATTCTGTCTGTCTGTCCCTCTGCTGATATTCCGCATTCCGTATTCTGCGCTTCAGGCTGTGTGTGTGTGTGCGTGCGCGCGCATGTGTGTGTGCACGTGGGGGGTCTTGTTCTGTGTGAAAACGAAGCGGTACAAGTGATAATGCTGCAGGATTTCATAACTTTATCCTTCTCAGCAGCAGCACTGCATGTGCTCTCCATGTCCAGCATGTGTGTAAGCCAGGTCCTTAGTCAGCTTAAAGTTGCGCACATTTTTCCGCTAAATTTTCTTTCATAAATCCCAAAGTTTGCGTGGAAAGTTGCTCACGCAGTTTTCCGACCCCGTTTTGTGCGTAAGCAAGCTTGATAAATGAGGCCCCAGGAGAAAAGATTTTCCCTCTGGGATTACTTAAGTATTTTTGAATTGAATTTGAGCTACTGTTACATAT
>SSNQ01034239.1:151201-158701 GCA_006942095.1 Nothobranchius kuhntae
GGGGGGGGGGGGGGGGGGGGGGGGGGGGGGTGTTTGATTCCGGTACAAGAAATTTTGGAAAACGTGCATCGCCATTTAAAACATAAAAACTCTTAAGAGTGGTTGTGTTATTATTATATTGATTTATTTGTTAACCATTGCAGATCTTAGTGGGCAGAATCTGGTGTCCTCCACCAGAAAGAAACGCTGCTTACACGATGACAAATTATTTTTCATGTTGCTCACTTTTCTGAAAGGTCACGCTCCAACAGAGAATCACTGGTTAATGCCGCTGTGTCCGACTGTTTAACTGAATTCTGCTGTAAGCCACGAAAACTCTCCTCACTCTGAACAGTTTGCTCTTTCTTCTGTTAAATCCGCTGTGTCGGTGCATTTTAATGAGTTTCTCTCACGCATTCACATCAGTTGTAATCAATTTTACTCCACTATGTTGGTCCATGTATAGGTGAAAAGTGACCCTTTTGGTACGTTACAGTCTTACTGCCGATGAGGCACACAGGTACAATTTTATATACATACACATAAAATAAATTTTAAAATATTTATATACACACTTAATATACATTATATTTAAAATGTACTTTAGAATTTTTATTTATTTTAGAAGAGCATCTGGCCCTCACGGTGTCTGCTGGAAAAAATCTGGCCCTTGAACAAATCTGAAGCCCCCTGACGTAGAGGAGCTTATTGAAATTAAAATTAAACCATTTTTGTTCTATTTGAAAATCTTTATTTCAGGATGAATTTAAAAAGTCATGTTTGTTGTTTTAAAAGGTTACATTTGATTTATTTCTCCCGATTCCAATCCTTTCAAAAACACGTGATGGGTCCCGATTTCCAATAATGTGATGGGATTGGAGCATCGCTAATAATATCCCTCGATCAGGGGCTCTACAGAAGATCCCATGGGGTCAAAATGATCACAAGAACAATGAGCAGAAATCCCAGAACTACACAAGGGGACACCATACCTACTGTAAAGCAGCGCCTTGGGCTTCCCGACAGGGTCGCGAAAGGCGCTTTATAAATAAAGCTTTGATTGATTGATTGATTGATGAGGGTGGAAACATCACGCTTTGGGGCTGTTTTTCTGCAACGGGACCAGCACTACTGATCCGTGTAAAGGAAAGAGCGAATGGGGCCATGGATCGTCAGATTTAAGTGAAAACCTCCTTCCATCAGCAAGGGCATTGAAGATGAAGCATGGCTGGGTCAGCATGACGATGATCCCAAACACACCGCCCAGGTAACGAAGGAGTGGCTTCATCAGCAATTCGTTCATTGAGCAGGAAGGACTTATGGTTAACAGAGCGGGTATTTAAAGAGCAAGTCACCCCCAAATAAACTTTTTTTTTGCTGATAAACTAAATAAACGAGTGTCTAATCGTGCTGCAGACACGTGTCGTCGATAATTTGGCGCTTCAGTGCATCTTAGTTAAAATTTAAATATTCTGCCTAAAACTGGCAGTGTTGTGCTGCTGTCAGGTAAAAACTCTGCACTGTATTTCAATTTAAATCTGCCACCGCTATTGGCTAAGAGGAATGCTATGATGTAAACTGGTACATTATGATGTCACAATGCTGTCGTGAGCCTGTGTGTGTGTGTATTTGTTAGCAGCTCCACCTTCTCGGTCTGCCAGGCAACAGCATGTGTTGCATTTTTCAAACATGAAGTGAGAGTGGAGTTAGACTCTGGTAGGGGTTGACTTGCTCTTTAATAGAGCCATGCTGAGTGAGGTGGAGGAATCAGAAACTACAGAAACAGCTGGAGTTAGTGGACATAAATTAGCAGGGTTAGATCCACGGTGTTTATAAAAACCACTTATGGAGGGAACAGGAGGAGAAACCACTGAGGAATGAGGATAAACCGACCTTAAAAAACTTGGATGGAGAAACCGCAATGCGGCCTGGCGGGAATGCGGAAGTGGCGCTCAAGTCGCCAAACAAAGGAAGAGACGCTAGAAGATCACGCCGCTGTTTACTAGATAAACCACGCTTTAAGAGAAGTCTTATTCTCACCTGGATTCCTGCTCGTTTACCTCATTTCCTCCGATGTTTTCCCGGGACCGGATAAACATCGCTGAAGGCGCCCTGGTTGGAATCGTAATTTGGCTCCGGGCCAGTGCTCCACTCAGATAAACAAACAGGGAGGTACATCCTCAGTGCATCTTGGGCGATCGTGAACGAACGGAAGGACAAAAGAGCATGGCGATCATAGAAGATGGTAGCAGGGACACTACTGAAGAGGATCACAACAGGAGCAAGGTGGAAAAGACGATAGTGGAGAAAAGTTTGAAAAAGTGCCAGGTGACCGCAGCTAAGCCAAGCACAGGCTCCATCTTGTTACCAACTGGAAGCGGATGTGATGGCTCCACAGACAGTTCTGTGAAAGAGCAGGAGTTGGTATATGTTAGATTTAGTCACAAATGTAAAATCAAGTCAACGTTTGTTGGCATCAAGTCAGTGGAGAAGGCAGACGCATCACACATAAGCAAAGTCATTAGTGACATCATGGATGGAGTGAGTGATGACTGGGGAAGCAAACTGGTCACTATGGGAACAGATGGAGCAGCAGTAAAGACTGGAGCAAAAAATGGAGTCGTCAGCAAGTTGAAGGGTGGCCGGACCTACATCACTGGCATCCACTGCATGGCACAAAACCTCGAATTGAGCTCAAATGTGATGTTTCAGAAAGTGGAAGATCTGCTTTCTGGGCTATACACCTTCTATCACACCAGTCCACTCAACAGGGCAAACCTAATTAACAGCTTTCAGGTTCTTGGCCAAAAGCCATTGGTGCCCACCAGAACAGGTGGGACCCGTTGGGTAGGACACCTGCTGTGTGCCCCGGGCCACTTCCTGCGAGGATGCCGAGGTCTTGTACAACACCTTGAGCAGGTATTGGCTAAGTAATAATAATGTGTAATGACCTATAAAATTAGATAGAATTATTAACATTTACCTTAATCTATAAAGAGCAGTTGTTGATTTATGTGTAATTCTTCTTTAAATTAATTTTAGATTCAGTCTCCTGATGCTCAAAATATCTGGGGTGTCCAGCAGGCCAAGGCCAGAAAATACTACTCTACCATTAAGGAAGCTGTTATCGTCCAGTTTTGTGGCTTCCTGCACGACACCCACACCCATCTGAACAGCCTGTCCACCTGTCTGCAGAGATCTGTCATCACTATGGCAGAGGCCCATGGCACCTTGTGTTCAACACAAGTAGTACTGGAAAAATACAAAACCAGGTATGTTTATTAAAGTACCTTTATAGTTCCTCCTTGAACCGTCACCTTATCGTGGTGGAGGAGTTTGAGTGCCCTAATGATCCAAGGAGCTATGTTGTCTGGGGCACTTTGTGCCCCTGGTAGGGTCTCCCATGACAAATTGGTCTTAGGTGAAGGGTGAGACAAACAACGGTTCACAGCATCTTTCATGGATGTAAATTCAAAGAGTCGGAGTACCCGGCCCGGAGGGTTACCGGGGTCCCACCTTTGAGCCAGGCCAGGGGTTGGGGCCCGTGAGCGAGCGACTGGTGGCCGGGCTTTCGCCCATGGGGCCCGGCCGGGCCCAGCCCAAATAGGATACATGGGCTCAACCAACTGTGGACCCACCACCCGCAGGAGGAACATGAAGGGTCCGGTGCAATGTGGATCGGGTGGCAGACCAAGGCGGGAGCCTTGGCGGTCCGATCCCCAGACAAGAAAACTGGTTTTTGGGACATGGAACGTCACCTCGCTGGCGGAGAAGGAGCAGGAGCTTGTGGCAGAGGTTGAGCGGTACCGGCTAGATAGTCTGACTCACCTTGACACATAGCATTGGCTCTGGAACCCAAGTCCTTGTGAGGGGTTGGACACTCTCCTTTGCTGGAGTTGCTCCGGGTGAGAGGCGGAGGGCTGGGGTTGGCTTTTTGTTAGCCCCAAGACTCTCTGCCTGTGTGTTGGGGTTTACCTCGGGGGACGAGAGGGTAGCTTCCCTGCACCTTCGGGTCGGGGAACGGGTCCTGACTGTTATTTGTGCTTATGGGCCAAATATCAGTTCAGAGTACCCACCCTTTTTGGAGTCCCTGGGACAAGTGCTAGATAGTGCACCATCAGGGGACTCCATTGTCCTGCTGGGGGACTTCAATGCTCACGTGGGCAATGACAGCTTGACCTGGAGGGGTGTGATTGGGAGGAACGGCCCGCCTGATCTGAACTCGAGTGGTGTTTCGTTATTAGACTTCTGTGCAAGCCGCAGTTTGCCCATAACGAACACCATGTTCGAACATAAGGATGTCCATCGGTACACTTGGTACCAGGGCAGCCTAGGTCGCAGGTTGATGATAGAATTTGTAGTTGTATCATCTGACCTGCGGCCGTATGTTTTGAACACCCGAGTGAAGAGAGGAGCGGAGCTGTCAATTTACGTTCCTGATTACCACCTGGTGGTGAGTTGGATCAGATGGCAGGGGAAGATGCCGCGTAGACCTGGCAGAGAGCAGTGGGGGACATTCCGAGTGGGCCTTGTACCACTCTGCGATTGTTGAGGCGGCTGTTGCTAGCTGTGGTCACAAGGTGGCCGGTGCCAGTCGTGGTGGCAACCCCCGTACCCGCTGGTGGACACCAGAGGTTCGGGGAGCTGTCAGGCTGAAGAAGGAGGCCTACAGGGCGTAGCTGGTCTGTGGCTCTCCGGAGGCAGCAGACAGGTACTGGATAGCCAAGCGGGGTGCAGCAGTGGCAGTTGCCGAGGCAAAATCTCGGGCATGGGAGGAGTTTGGTGAGGCCATGGAGGAAGACTATCGGTCGGCTCCAAGGAGGTTCTGGCAAACTGTCCGGCGCCTCAGGAGAGGAAGGCAGCGACTCGCTCACACCATTTACAGTGGGGATGGGGAGCTGCTGACGTCAACTGGGGCTATAGTCGGGCGGTGGAAGGAATACTTTGAGGAGCTCCTCAATCCCACCTATGTGCATTCCGAGGAGGAACCAGAGCCGGGGGACCTGGGGATGGACTGTCCAATCTCAGGGGCAGAAGTTGCTGAGGTAGTCAAACAACTACACAGCGGCGGAGCCCCGGGGGCAGATGAGGTTCGTCCTGGGTATCTCAAGGCTATGGATGTTGTAGGGCTGTCATGGTTGACACGTCTCTGTAACATTGCGTGGTCATCGGGGGCAGTTCCTGTGGAGTGGCAGACCGGGGTGGGGGTCCCCATCTTTAAGAAGGGTGTCCTGAGGGTGTGTTCCAACTATAGGCAGATCACAGTCCTCAACCTCCCTGGAAAGGTCTACTCCAAGGTACTGGAGAGGAGGGTCCGATCGATAGTTGAATCTCAGACTGAGGAGGAGCAATGTGGTTTTCGTCCTGGCCGTAGAACTGTGGACAAGCTCTATACCCTTGCAAGGGTGATGGAGGGGGCATGGGAGTTTGCCCAACCAATCCACATGTGTTTTGTGGATTTGGAGAAGGCTTATGACCGTGTCCTCAGGGGCACCCTGTGGGGGATGCTCCAGGAGTATGGGGTGGGTGGCTTTCTGTTAAGGGCCATTCAGTCCCTTTACCAGAGGAGCGTGAGTTTGGTCCGCATAGCCGGTAGTAAGTCGGACCTGTTCCCGGTGAGGGTTGGACTCCGCCAGGGCTGCCCTTTGTCACCGGTTCTGTTCATTACCTTTATGGACAGAATTTCTAGGCACAGCCGTGGTGTGGAGTGTGTCGAGTTTGGTGGCAGGAGAATCTCGTCTCTGCTTTTTGCGGATGGTGTGGTCCTTCTAGCTTCATCCAGCTCTTACCTTCAGCTCTTGCTGGGTAGGTTCGCGGCCGAGTGTGAAGCGGCTGGAATGAGGATCAGCACCTCCAAATCGGAGACAATGGTTCTCGACCGGAAAAGGGTGGCTTGCCAACTCCGGGTCGGAGGAGAGGTCCTACCTCAAGTGGAGGAGTTTAAGTATCTCGGGGTCTTGTTCATGAGTGAGGATAGGAGGGATCTGGAGATCGACAGGAGGATTAGTTCGGCGTCTGCAGTGATGCGGACGCTGAGCCAATCTGTCATGGTGAAGAGGGAGCTGAGCCAGAAAGCCAGGCTCTCGATTTACTGGTCGATCTACGTCCCAATCCTCACCTATGGTCATGAGCTTTGGGTAACGACCGAAAGAACGAGATCGCGAATACAAGCGGCCGAAATGAGTTTTCTCCGTAGGGTGGCCGGGCTCAGCCTTAGAGATAGGGCGAGGAGCTCGGACATTCGGGAGGGACTCGGAGTAGAACCGCTGCTCCTCCGGGACGAAAGGAGCCAGTTGAGGTGGTTTGGGCATCTGGTCAGGATGCCTCCTGGACGCCTCCCTGGGGAGGTGTTTCGGGCATGTCCTGCCGGCAGGAGGCCCCCGGGTCGACCCAGGACACGTTGGAGAGGTTACATCTCCAATCTGGTCCGGGAACGCCTTGGGGTCCTGCCGGAGGAGCTGGTGGAGAAGGCCGGGGAGAGGACAGTCTGGAGCACCCTAGTTGGGATGCTGTCCCCGCGACCCGGATAAGCGGAGGAAGACGACAACGACCTTTATAGTTATATTCTTTTTAAAGTTTCCACCAGAAAATAGGAAGAAAGTGTATTGCTGTTATTTATCAGACAGGGACCCATGATGAAAGCCACAGTTGCAGACTGCTATGAGGGAATAACACTAACAAGAGCAGGTGATAACAAGGCCCTCATCAGCTCACAGACAGAAGTGATCGACAGGCTAGTTGAGAAAATGACTCACAGGCTCCAGGAAGCCAGTGTAGGGATTCTGCATGCCACCAAGCTAGTCAGCTTCACCAACTGGCCACAGTCGGGAGATGAAGAAGCAGGTTGGTTTATCAGAGCTGTCCAGTCAGGATGTGAATAAAAACAGCATGCTTAATTATTTTAATGCCTTCTTTTTACACCACTCTTCTAGCTTTTGGTGATGCAGAACTGGAAACACTTGTGGACCACTTCAGGCCTGTCCTGGAGACCGCTGGTGTCCACGCTGAAAGCATTTCTGACCAGTGGACTGCCCTCAAGTCGCTCATGTCTCAAGAGCCTGGGTCGCTGCCGAAGACGTCATGGATCGCAGTAAACAGACGCTTTCAGCATTCCTGCCCTGATTTGCTGGCATTGATCGACCTGGAGCTGTCCCTCCCTCTCTCAACTGCTGAGTGTCAAAGAGGCTTTAGCACCATGAAGCAAGTTAAAAATGACTGGAGGTCCAAATGACCTTTTGCACATGACATCACTCCACTCATGGGACCGCCACGTTCGCCATGATGGACGGCAAAAAGGCCGTTTACACACGTTGAAGCTCCGGTGAAGCTAGTCAAAACAAGCCCGTTTGCAGCCTTTTATCGCTTTTATTTAGTTGGTTTCACAGTAAAATGGTAAAGGCCCGCTACGTGGCTGGCTGCACTCGTCCACTCGTTTTTTTTTTGTTTTTTTTCAAATAACGTTGATCGATACTGAGGATGGAGATGAACTGCAGCGGTCAATCAAACGGCCTAGCAGCCCTC
>SSNQ01034239.1:163701-181762 GCA_006942095.1 Nothobranchius kuhntae
GACACGGTCAAAGCTCTGCTGGAGGTGGGAGTTGAAGTCCGTCTCAACAGGTTCTTCTGCCAGGCGTTCCCAGCAGACCCTCACTATGCGTTTGGGTCTTCCAGGTCTACGCGGCATCTTCCCCTGCCGTCTGATCCAACTCACCACCAGGTGGTTATCAGTTGACAACTCCGCTCCTCTCTTCCCTCGGGTGTTCAAAACATACGGCTGCAGGTCAGATGATACGACTACAAAGTTTATCATCGACCTGCGACCTAGGCTGCCCTGGTACCAAGTGTACCGAAGGGCATCCTTATGTTCGAACATGGTGTTCGTTATGGCCAAACTGCGGCTTGCACACAAGTCCAATAACGAAACACCACTCGAGTTCAGAACAGGCGGGCCGTTCCTCCCAATCACACCCCTCCAGGTCATGCTATCATTGCCCACGTGAGCACTGAAATGTCCCAGCAGGACAATGGAGTCCCCTGGTGGAGCATCTAGCACTCGTCCCAGGGACCCCAAAAAGGGTGGGTACTCTGAACTGATATTTGGCTCATAAGCACAAACAACAGTCAGGACCCGTTCCCCGACCCGAAGGCGCAGGGAAGCTACCCTCTCGTCCCCCGGGGTAAACCCCAACACACAGGCAGAGAAGCAAGTCATTTTAACCTTTAATCAACAATCAGGCATCTCTGTAATTCCTACTTTATATAGCAATAATCTAATTTATCCTAGTTCTAATTGTATTATTATTAAAACTTGCAAATGAAGACATCAAAAGCTGTGTTGTTACTATAGAAAATATTTATTTGGATATCCATAATAACAACTGCACTAGTAGGAATTAAGTTTGAGATAGCCTACCATAAATTCTCTAATACAGGCCTTCATTTACTCAAGCACATCCTGGTTCAGGCCTTTATGGAAAGGAGGCCAGATTTAGAGGCAGGACTCAAGTTCAATTTGAGCTAAATAAACTACCAGTAGAATGAATAAAAACAAGATTTAGTCTCTATTTGAACCTATAAAACACTAGGTTCGTTTATTGAAAATGTACAGTAAACGTACATACGTAAGCATATAGAACATTTATAACAAATACCGTTGTTTCAGGCTAAATCCCAGTATGGTAATAAATGTAGCAAACATGCCGATAGTGCATTATAAACAATTAGGTCATAGATTCACAACAAAAAGCATCAGACACCTTACCGCTCCAAAGTTTAACCGTTCGTGTCTCGTTTGGTTTGAAGTAAAAAAAATAAAATGTAATGACCCGCACTTGTATAGCACCTCTCAGAGTAAGGACGCCAAAGCGCTTTACACTACAGTGTATCATTCATCAATTCACACACACACATTCACACACTGATGGTGATGAGCTACTGTGTAGCCACAGCTGCCCTGGGGCGCACTGACAGAGGCGAGGCTGCCGAGCCCTAGCGTGTTTACCTGCTGTTTTTGTAGCTGCGTTTCTAAGCTGTTCAATAAAACGACATAAAAAACATTTAGTAAACCCTTACCTGTGGTGAAGTCATCACTGCTAACTGTAGCATTTTCTGTTTCTGTCTCATCTTGCAGCCGGAGATTATGATCCACTATTCCGTCTTTGTTCAGTAAGTTTAAGTAAGTCCTTTGTGTGCTTGTTTTTGTTCCAATCGCATGGAATTTGGGCATTTTACACACAGTCAACGTAGTAAATAAAGCCTGGTGCACACCGGAGGCGGAAGAGTCGCACCCACAATTTTGAGAAGTCAAGTGGTCACACAGCATGCACCGCTGAGCGCTTCTTGGAAAGTTGCACGATAGTTTGTGAGACTAATTCATTAACTGTGAGTAAGTACGCTATTTTTTAAAAATATTTTAAGAGTACTTTAAAGTTATTAAACTGCAGCTGGGTTTGTGCCGGCAGTTAGGTTTGTGCTGTAAAGCCGGACACTATTAGAGACCAGCCTTCATTTACCCCCGCTGACATAGAGACCAGCTAATGTAGGAGACCTGGCCGGTAATGGAACACAGGCCAATATTAGAGGATTTACGGTATCTCAGAATCACCAAAGGCCTAAAGTGGCCTTTTTAAAAATTATTAGGCAAACTGGATATGTATTCCAGATATTTATACTTCAAATAGAAATGATCATGCCAGATATCCATTAGAACATTCTTGACGGAGGGAATTTTTTAGATATCTGAAATGTTTTTTCTAGATTGTGAGAATTATTCAGTTAAAAAACTCTCTCTTCATAGATATTGTACAACGTAACTGTGTTACAGAACATAAAAGTAACGTCACAGTTGCCTTACTAGGTAGCTAATTACTTTTACAATGTGGTAACTGAGATACTAACTCAATTTCTGGAAAAAGTAATAGGTAACTATAACTAATTACTTTTTAAACGTAAGATGCCCAACACTGGCTGTGACTAGCCCATCAAATTGACAAAGTGCTGTGATTGGCTAGCCGTCAGACTTGCCGGAGCTGCGGATGTTCCTTTTGTTTCAGTAACTGATGGTCTGGATTCCAAGGTTAGAGAAGTTGCTGCTTACTAATTTTGCCATAACACTTTTAAAACCTGGATGTCTAAAATATAACCACAACAGATCCCGGGTCAGTCAGGAGCACGACAAAAACGCATTCTTAATAATCATGTGATCATGTTGTTTGAAATCACAATTTTGATCAGAAAACAATAGATCGTTCATCCCTAGTGGACTCTCATGTGAATGTTTAAGGTTGTCTTTGATTTGAATGTTTGTTTACAGAGCTCACAGGCAAAAGGTTTCTGTCCGGTGTGGACTTTTACGTGAGCATTTAAAGTTGCCTTTCTGCTAAATTGTTGTCCACATAGCTCACAAGCAAAAGGCTTCTTTCCTGTGTGGGTTCTTGTGTGTCTGTTTAAAGTTGACTTTTGGGCAAATCTTTGATTACAGAGCTCACAAGCAAAAGGCTTCTGTCCTGTGTGGACTCTCACATGAGCTGTTAAGTCTGTCTTTCGGCTAAATCTTTTTCCACAAAAATCACAAGCAAAAGGCTTCTGCCCTGTGTGGACTCCCATGTGACTGTTTAAATCGGTCTTTCGGCTAAATCTTTTTCCACAGAATTCACAAGCAAAAAGCTTCTGTCCTGTGTGGACTCTTATGTGTCTGTTTAAAGTTGACTTTCGACTAAATCTTTTTCCACAGACCTCACAACCAAAAGGCTTATGTCCTGTGTGGACTCTATCGTGAGCGTTTAAAGTTGTCTTTCGGCTAAATCTTTGTCCACAGACCTCACAAACAAAAGGCTTCTGTCCTGTGTGGGCTCTCATGTGACTGTTTAAATTTGACTTTCGGCTAAATATTTTTCCACAGTCATCACAACTAAATGACTTTTGTTCTTTCTGGACATTCCTGCAAGAGTCTACATTTTGCTTCACTCTAACACATTTCTTTTTAACCAAACAGCCTGAAGACCTTATTACTGAATGACCGGTCACCCTCACGTGTTTCTGGAGAGACCACTTGTTGACAAACTGTTTACCACACTCCGGGCAGCTAAAGGATGCTTTGACAGTCTTACGATCCGACTGAGAAGACCAGCTTTCATTCCAGTCATTGTCTTCATCTCCAGTTTTAGACCCAGAGTCTGACAGTTCAGAGTCCAGATTCACATCATCATCCTCTTCATCATCTCCACTAACTTCAGTATCTGAAGAATCAGATGTCTGTTCATCAACGTTCAGACCTGGGTTCCTGCTAGTTTCTGCTGTCATCTGGTCAGCTGAGCTGCTGGTTTGAACATCTCGGCCTTCTATTTGCTGCTGATGAAGCTGTGAGATCAGAGGCTTCTCTTCATCATCCTCACTCTTTATAGAAACTATAGTAAATGGAAATTTGGCAGCATCAGTCTCCTCCTTCAAATGGAGCTGCTCTCCCTCCAGACTGGTCCAGAGTTCCTCCCGTTCCTCTTTTATGTGGAGATGTTCTGGGTCCTGCTGGTCCTCAGTAGCTCTATGTTCTTCAGGAGCTTCTTCTTTAACCAGCACCATCTGTTGAATTTCTGTAGGACACACAGAAACAATTATATGCTGCTGTAACTTTATATTCACACATATGACAGTAACATTGCTTTAAAAAGGCAGCAGAACGATAATTTAGAATTTAAAGGACCTCATGATTTTTATCTTGAGGGGCACTATATAATATGGGGTGCCATTTGTAAAGTCAAACAGTCATAATCTAACGGCAAAATTTTGGGTTATTGAGCATATCATAAGAGAAAAAATTGGGAGCTCACTTTTTCGAAGTCATATTTTCACCATGTTATTCATACATTTATAAATGTTAAAGATTCCAAATAAATATTTAGTTACCAAACTAAATATTTAATTTATAGTTAAATATTTATTTTGCAAACTAAATATTTAGGTCTGATCTAAATATTTAGTTTGTAAAATAAATATTTAATTAACTAACTAAACATTTAATTTACTAATTAAATATTTATTTTGGAATAGGGCTGCACGATATTAGGAAAACCTGCGATATTCGATAACAGTGCTTAATATTGCGATATCGATATTACTCACGATAAATGAACAAATACTAAAGTATGCAGTGTTGATGTCGTCTGGCGTGTGACGTCTGCTCTGGGTTCAAAGCAAACAAAAACTAATGCATGAATTCCATTACAACATAACATTTTTATTGCAAAAACATGCAGCTGCACCTGCTACCGTATTAGCGGCAGCACCTGCTACCGTATTAGCGGCTGCACCTGCTACCGTATTAGCGGCTGCACCTGCTACCGTATTAGCGGCTGCACCTGCTACCGTATTAGCGGCTGCACCTGCTACCGTATTAGCGGCAGCACCTGCTACCGTATTAGCGGCCGTACCTGCTACTGTATTAGCGGCTGCACCTGCTACCGTATTAGCGGCAGCACCTGCTACCATATTAGCGGCTGCACCTGCTACCGTATTAGCAGCTGCACCTGCTACCGTATTAGCGGCTGCACTTGCTACTGTATTAGCGGCTGCACCTGCTACCGTATTAGCGGCAGCACCTGCTACCGTATTAGCGGCTGCACCTGCTACCGTATTAGCGGCTGCACCTGCTACCGTATTAACGGCTGCACTTGCTACTGTATTAGCGGCTGCACCTGCTACTGTATTAGCAGCTGCACCTGCTACTGTATTAGCAGCTGCACCTGCTACCGTATTAGCAGCTGCACCTGCTACTGTATTAGCAGCTGCACCTGCTACTGTATTAGCAGCTGCACCCGCTACTGTATTAGCAGCAAAACAACAAACTGCATGCATGCAGTTTCTCAGTGACTTTAAAACATCACCTCCACCATAAAACTTTTTCTGATGCTCCAGATACAGAAAAACATCCCTTACCAGGGTTTTAGAATAAATAAAAACATCAGAAAATAAGATTAAATGTTAAATAATAGTTAACATCACTTAAATGCAACAGCAAATTCTCTCATTGCTACTGAGCATTTTCTCCACTTATGTGGTTATGATATAAGGCTGTTGCTGTAACTGGGAAGTGAACTGTGCCGGGCCAAACTAGGAGAATATTAAGATTTTCTGAGGGAAAGAGAAAAACAATTGTCTACCTTTCAGAAGAGGAACTGGCAAAAAAAACTACATGGAAAATATGTGAAAGCGTTTGTTTTTAACCCCAAATTGAACACGTTTACCTAGATGTTAAAAAGCAGCTCAGATGATGAAACTGCAACTATGATTCTGATAACAAGCTAACAAACTGAACTAGCTCCTCTAAGATAAGCGGCTAGCAGAGCTTCTGACTGACAGTTTATGTGCAGCAGCAAACCAACTATCCTGATTAACAAGGTTATAAAAGCTCATAAATGAAAAATCACTTTGATGTGTGGGGGAACTTTTCCAGGCCCTCTTTAGCAGGGTGGCACTGGGAGGAGAGTGCTGTAGCCTTTTAGCTGGAAGCTAAGCGGAGCCTGGGGCTAACACTAGCGACATGGAGGTGGGTTGGTTCACCGGCACGTGTCGGAGTCAGCCCGGTTACTATCAGCTGCTTAACGACACCGAGCGGACTCACGTTCATGTTTGAAAGCAGCGCTGATTCCAGAAACCTCAGCACAAAGTGCGTTCGTTAATCTGAGCCAGCATGACGAACAAGGGAAGCGAGCGGAAAGCGGGGGCGGAGATAGTGGAATTTTGGGGTAAGGGTCTATGTAGGGGGTGGGCGTTTTACGTGAACGGAACCATCTGATTGGCTGCATATCAGAGGGGCTACATTTGATTGGTCAAATAATACTTCCGCATAAAAAACAGAGCTGGTTTACAAAAAGTTGATGTATGACACGGATGGAAATGTTTGAACCAAACATTTATAGCTATTTTGCCGTGTTTTGCGATGGGCCTATCGCATGTCCTGTTATCGCGATGACGATAATTTTTCGATATATTGTGCAGCCCTATTTTGGAACGAAATATTTAATTTGTAAATTAAATATCTAATTTGTAAATAAAATATTTATTTTCCGAAAAAATTATTTAGGTCCCCGCTAAATATTTATTTTGGAGCTAAACAATTAGTTTGCAAAATCAGTATTTGGGAAATAAATATTTAAGTCTGACCCAAAAATTTAAAATAGTGTGGAGCTAAAAAACATTGTGGAAAATAAATATTTAGCTGGTACTTAAACATTTAGCTAATATGCAAATTCACTTGCCAATAAGCGGAAGTTGGTTACCAAAATAAAAGTTGGATCTCGCTAACCTCTTGCTCCGAACCAGACCTTGTTTTATCTCCGGTTCTATTCTTCTTCAGCCAACACGTCGGACAAGTTCAGAAGAATAGAACCGGAGATAAAACAAGTTCTGGTTCGGAGCAAGAGTTTATAAAGAAGTACAAAACGGGGTCGGAAAACTGCGTAAGCAACTTTCCATGCAAACGTTGGGATTTATGAAAGAAAACTTAGCGGAAAAATGTGCGCAACTTTAATTTGAACAAGGACCTGGCTTACGCACATGTTGGACATGGAGAGCACCTGCAGTGCTGCTGCTGAGAAGATACAATTATGAAATCCTGCAGCATTATCACTTGTACCGCTTCGTTTTCTCACAGAACAAGACCCCCACACGCACACACACACACACATACGTGCACACTCACGCACACACACAGCCTGAAGCACAGAACACGGAATGCAGAATATCAGCAGGGGGACAGAGAATGTCATGCGTCTGTGACAGTGGGTGTCCTGTCACCGTGACCCAATTGATCATGCGCCCTGGCTACTTGGACAAGGCAGATCTCCGTTTGGCTGACTGGTTAGCGTGTGTGACTTTCACCCGGGGGTCTGGAGATCGACTCCTGTTTGGATCTTTTTTTTTAATATCCGCCATAGAACTCAGCATTAAGAGCCTCGTGATTTTTATCTTGAGAGGCGCTATAGAAATAATATTTTCTTCTTCTTCACAGCTTCAGCAACGCTGTGCCACTCTGTGGATTTCCTCTTATTTGTTTTGCAAAAGCACTTCCTTTCATTTCTCCACCTCAACTTCTGCTTCTGTGAAATAGCGCTTCCTTGATCTACGGTCGCCATGTCATTGGCGGAGCGCTGCAACAGCAGGCTTATGTATATGCATGAGATCCACAAGGCACTTTGCATTGACCATTTATGGCAGTAAGTGGGCGTGGTGAGGGCGGGATGTGACTAAAATGCAGCTGAGAAACATTTGTAGATAATTTCCGATTCATGAAGTAGAGTTTGCGTGCAGCTGTGCGTACTCCATGTTTGATAGATCACAAACCTACTTGGCGTAAGTAAATTTTTATTGCTGAGCTTTACGGTTTTAGTAAGGATTCTACGCCATGTTTGACAAATGAGACCCCTGGTCTATAGGGCCTTACATGGACAAGCACCATCTTACATTGGTGATCTTCTGAGTCCCTACACCCCCAGCAGGTCCCTGAGGTCCAGTGACCAAAGCCTACTGGTTGTGCAGCACCAGGCTAAAGGTCAAAGGTGACAGATCATCTGCTGCTGTGGCCCCCAGACTCTAGACCTCTCTCCCCCTGAGCCTGAGATCAGTGGACTCCTTTAAACTCACCTCTTTGGTATGTTCTTACTGTGTTGCTTCTCTAGCTGCATTTTTGGTTCTTTTTAAAACACAGAAAAGGTTTCTTTTTTATCTTGCTTGCTGACAGTTTCGTTTGAGGCTGCAAACATCCTCAGAGCTGACGCTGATGGTGGATGAAGGAATTGAAACAACTGAATGGCCTTCACGATCCCCTGACTTAAACCCAATAGAACATCTGTGGGACATTATGTTCCGGTCCATTAGACGGCGCCAGGTTGCTCCTCAGACTGTACAAGAGCTCAGGGATGCCCTCACACAGATCTGGGAGGAAATGCCACAAGACACCATCCGTTGTCTCATTAGGAGCCCCGACGTTGCCAAGCATGCACACACGCTCGCGGGGGCCACACAAGATACTGAAAAGCAATTCGAGTTGCAGAAATTACGTTTTTGAAATAATGGACTAGCCTGCCACATCTTCCTTTCACTCCGATTTTAGGGTGTCTACACAACTGAGCCCTCTGTAGGCTGATAACTTCTATTTCCATTAAAAGACTTGGCATCCTTTTGTTCCTAAGACATTGCCCTGTAGATATTTGTATAGATATCCAACTTCATAATGAGATCTGATGTATCTAATGTGTTTCTTTAGCGTTCCTTTAAGTTCTGTGAGCTGTGTATATTGTGTTTTCGTATGTGAAGTAAGTGGAGTTAGTTACCAGTCCTATCAGTTGTGCTATGTCATCTGCTGTGAGGTTTGTTCTTTTGTGTAAAGTTTTGTCTTGTCTGATTCTGTTAACTACTATGTCTATGGTTTTTTGGGTTGGTGTGTTTGTGAACAGAGATGTGACGTCATGTGAGATGAGTATGTCGTTGTCTTCTATTGTAATCTCCTTTAGTTCTTTTGCCAATTCTATACTATTTTTGCAGTGTTGGTCTGTGTTTCCTAATAACGGGCTGATGATTCTACTGATATCTGTTGCCATGTTGTATGTTGGTGTACCTATGCTGTCTACTATTGGTCTAAGTGGTGTTTTGTTTGTGTATTTTTGGAGTTCCATAGAGTGTGAGAAAGAAACAAGTCGAAAACACACAAGAGCAGCAAAAACAGACACAGAAAGCACAATAAAAAAGTCAGCCGTAACAGATCACTGCACAAGAGAAAACCATATAATGGGCTGGGACAGCACACGGATCATAACCACCGAACAACAGAAACACAAAAGATGGATAAAAGAAGCAATCGAGATAAGGAGACGTGGATGTGGGACCATGAACAGGGACGACGGAGTTTACACGCTGGACCACGCATGGGACTGCATCATCGGAGAGGGGAGAGCGGGCAGTAGAGGGCGACAACGTCCTCTGCTGCCCGCAGATAAACGGAGAAGGAAGTGACGCCACCATCGGCGTCAGCTCTGAGGAAGTTTGCAGCCGCAGACGAAACGTCAGCAAGGTAAAGAAAAACCTTTCCTGTGTTTTAAAAAAAAGAACCAAAAACGCAGCTTAAACTCACTTGTTCAGGCTTTGGCGTGACCTTCATCACCCTCTCCCTCTTTCCTACTCACTCCCTCTCTTTCTTTACATTTTTAATCACAATTGTCTATTTTTTGCTCATTTTAAATATATTTTTAACCATTTAAATCTGACTTATTTTTTATATTTTACATTTTTTGTTTTTGTGAAGCGCCTCGTGATTTTTATCTTAAGAGGATCCATAGAAATGATATTTTCTTCTTCTTAATATTTTACAGGAGGACAAACACTGAGATATACAGTATATCAGCAAGTTTTGATCCATATCGCCCAACCCTAGTTTATGGTTAACTGAGCATAATCATCAGGAGCATCAATAACCGTTTAAATCAACTTTGGAATAAGTGCTTCTCTAGGACAGCTTTAGCAGGTAAATATGACCTTATCAGAGGGAGGCAGCTGAGGTTGGGCCTAATGGTTCTGGACACGTTCCTGATGAGGGACTCAAGATTAAGATGAGAATCCAAAACCAAAGAGCGTCTGTAGAGAACTAGTGAGCACCTCTGCTGAAAACACCATAGATCAGCTGTTACCTGCATCCATGCTGTCCAGAACACACACACACACACACACACACACACACACACACACACACACACACACACACACACACACACACACACACACACACACGCACACACACACCAGTACCTGTGTCCATGCTGTAACACACACACACACACACGCACACGCACACGCACACACACACCAGTACCTGTGTCCATGCTGTAACACGCACACACACACACACACACACACACACACACACACACACACACACACACACACACGCACACACACACCAGTACCTGTGTCCATGCTGTAACACACACACACACACACGCACACGCACACACACACCAGTACCTGTGTCCATGCTGTAACACGCACACACACACACACACACACACACACACACACACACACACACCAGTACCTGTGTCCATGCTGATGAAGCAGTCCCAGCTGATGGATGATCCTGAAGTGGTAGCAGGTTTTCTTTAGCCGTGTTTAGCTAACAGCTGCAATAGAAACAAAGCAGGAGAGCTGATTAAGATGCTGCTTCAGAACAACGCAGGAGATTAAAGATCCAACGCTTTGGTTCTGATCAGCTGAGGACACATCCAGTCTGGAAAAGAGGACCTTTGCTCACCAGAGTTCACGGAGTAGAGCTAACCGCTTTTTCCTCCAGAGTCACATTCAGATTCGGGCCTTTTCCGTCGGAGAGTGTGAGCAGGATGGATGAGAGAGCGAGCAGCGATCCTGCATCATGACCAACTCAGATGAGCGAGTCTGATAGAGGGAACCTCTTCAATCTGATGAAAGCAGCAAAACGAGCGCGTTTCTCAGAGAGGCCAAAGGAACAGCAGCAGATCCAGAGGGCAGGAAGTCTAGAGAAAAGCTTTTCTCACCCATCACCTGCTTCTGGAGCTCCGATTGTCACGAAGACCGCAGAATAGCTTCTCTGCTTCTGGAAAGAACTCCACCAAGTTGTTGAGGAGGAGAAGAAAGTTTCCACAGCCTGGTGAGAAGATTTCTGCAGCAGCAGCAGTTAGTCGCTTTAGCTGATCAACTCTCCCAGAGACTGAAGTGAAGACATTTTTACTGCAGAGCCTCAAATCTTCTCCTCACACACCACAACAACAAGCTAGCTCTGCTAGCAGCTTCCGGTTTCTGCTGCTTCCGGTGGTCCGTGACCAGCGTAAAGGTGCGCTAGCTCCACCTGCTGGACTAGAGGCTCACTGACCCTGATTGCTGGGTAAATTATATCTGCATAATCCTAAATGTTGACTTACTAACCTGAAATAAAACAGCTGTAGGCTTCCAGGTGTGTGAAAGGCTTTTGTTTGGGTTGCAGTGTGACATGAGGAAGACAGAACACGGTAGTTTGTTGCTGATCGCTTCAGCACAGGGTCAGGTGACTGGAGTCAAAGAAACTGTGTCCATGACCTTCTCAGCAGAGCGTACAACACGCTGCAGCCTCTTCTTGTCCCTGATGGTGGCTCCAGCGTACCACACGCTGATGGAAGAGGTGAGGATGGACTCGATGACTGCGGTGTTGAACTGCCTCATCGACTGTACTGATAGGTTGAATTTCTTCAGCTGCCACAAGAAGTTCATCCTCTGCTGGGCCTTTTTATGATGGAGGTGATGGTGGGCTCCAACTTAAGTTCTTGGGTGATGGTGGTGCCCAGGAAGCAACATGAGTCCGTCATAGAGAGCCAAAGTCTCCTCCCTTTCCGGTCGGCTTCAGGGTCCCCGGAGGAAGGAAAAAATAAATGCAAGTCAGCGGGTCTAAAAACGCTATTTTCTAACCCGCGTTGCCTTACGCCCTGGATCACACATATGTTGTTCTGCTATTTAAATGTAAACTAATGATGGGTGTTTCGACCACGCCAGTCATGTATGTGGAGATCTGTTAGCTTGCAAACGTTTGTGACTACAAACCAGAAATCGTCAACGCCGCATATGTGATGTCATCACATAATCTCCTCCCCCTAGCATAGCTGCTACTGACCACATGACCATGTTATCTTCAAAAATGAGCAATAAGGATAATTACTAATGTAATAAATAACTAAATTAAAAATAACTATTTTATAATCTGGTCAAGGTCATCGACATTGTAAAATATAATATAGTGCAAATATTTTACAAAGCAAAAAACCAGCTTCTTCCCCTGAACATCCAAAACCGAGAGAAGGAGATTATACAATTTAATTTCCTATTGTTGGCGCTCTATGCGACTGGCCAATCACAGAGCATGAAGACAGTCAGTTACCCAATGAGGATCTTCCTTCAGCACGATTACAGATATTTACGAGTTTTACTCATTTCATGCTCGTATCCATCAAAAATTCTTTATCCGTACCGGATACTCGTCTGAAACAAGTATCCAGCTCATCCTTAGTACGCACAGCTTCACGCAATCTCCGTTTCATAAATCACACTCTACCTAGAAATGTTCTCAGGTGTTTCTGGATCACATCCCGCCCTCAACACGCCCACTTTCTGCCATAAATGGTCAATGCAAAGTGCCTTGTGGATCTCATGCATATACATAAGCCGGCTCATTGCAGCATTTCACCATTAACGATGGCGACCGCAGATCAAGGAAGCGCAATTTCACCAAAGCAGAAATTGAGGTACTTGTGGGCGAGGTAGAAAAATGAAAGGAAGTGCTTTTGCAATGCTTTGAGTTCTTCCTAGAGATCTGTGGCGGATATAGAAAAAAATGGACCAAAAAGATTTTTTGCCACCACCAGAGTGTGTCTGCCACTGGTGGAGGCCGTGTCACCCCTGATCCTCCACCGCTCCCCGTTAGGATCTCAGCGGTACTCGGACCGGCAAGCGTGTGTGGCATCGTGCCGGAGAAGTAGGGAGACACTGACCATGCACAGGAGACTGGTAACGTTTAAGCCTTTTATTAATACAGATCAAATGTGTCCTTCGTTAAAATATAAAACAAAACCAAATCTTCTAGCTCCTCTCCAGCGGAAACAGCTCCCAGCTTTAGTCCATGAGGCAGACACTCTGTCTACTTTTAAGACTAGGCTTAAAACATTTTTATTTGATAGGGCCTATGGTTAAAATCTGATGTTAGCCCAGATCTGGACAAGTGGGGGAGTAGAGGGAGGTGGAGTGTACAGTCGGTAAAGATGACTCTCCCTTGCCCTGCCTCCAACATGCCTCCATCTAAATAGGATAGATTATCCAGAGTTATCTCTGTAGTTATGCTGCTATAGGCTTAGACTGCTGGAGGACACACTGACCACTTTTCACACTCTACTGCTTTATTCTACAATCTGCTCTTTAACTGTATTATTTCCTGCTATTTCAGCTGTTAACTTTATTTTCTCTGTAAGTGTTTTTCTCCCCAGAAGAAGCTACAATGACGTTCTGCTGAGCTGTGGTGGCCTCATGGAGGGGGCCATCGACTAGCACACTGCTGCTAACCACTTAAACATTCTCCCTCTCCTGATAATAACTTCTTACTCTCTTTGACGTTGGATGTGCTACTACTAGTTTACCCGTTTAATTATAGATCCACTAGGATAAATACTATAAAGTTTATCTCTCACCAAATAGAATATTTACTAAGACATCACAATGTAACCATAGACACACTACTTGGTGTGTGTGTGTGTGTGTGTGTGTGTGTGTGCGTGCGTGCGTGTGTGTGTGTGTGTGTGTGTGTGTGTGTGTGTGTTACAGCATGGACACAGGTACTGGTGTGTGTGTGTGTGTGTGTGTGTGTGTGCGCTGTCTTCTCCATCCCCAGTGAGTCATGGTGGATGGCTGCTTATACTGAGCAGCCATCCACCATGACTCAGCCTGAGCATGCTCAGGTTAAACCGCTGCTAAAAAAAATCATCTCTTCCTCCAAATCATGTGGAGAACTACCGACCTATCTCTCTCCTCCCTTTTCTGTCCAAAATCATTGAAAGGGTGGCTTTCAAGCAGATCACAGAATACCAGAACACCTCTCACAAAACTGTCTGCTTGACCCTTACCAGTCTGGGTTCAAAAAGGGCCACTCCACTGAAACTGCTCTGTTAGCAGTGACTGAATCCTTAAAAGAAGCTAGAGCGACAGGCAAATCCTCAGCGCTTATCCTGCTCGACTTATCGGCAGCATTTGACACTGTCAACATGGCTTCCTTTTGTCAGCACTCTCTAGCATGGGCATCACAGAGAAAGCACATGCCTGGTTTGAATCGTACCTCACAGGACGATCATTCAGTGTATCTTGGCTTGGACAGTCCTCTACCGTGCACCATCTTGCCACAGGAGTCCCCCAGGGCTCTGTACTAGGAACTCTTCTCTTTGCCATATACACCACCTCACTGGGTGAGATCATTCGATCACATGGCTTCTCCTACCACTGCTAGCTATGCAGACGACACCCAGCTCTATCTGTCATTTCCACCGGACGACCACACTGTCTCTGCACGAATATCAAACGTCACTCTGACATATCAAAATGGATGAAATCCCACCATCTCCAACTCAACCTCTCTAAAACTGAACTACTCGTCATCCCAGCAAAATCATCCATACAGCACAATATCTCAATCCAAAATGACTTCCTATCTCTGGCTCCTTCAAAGGCAGTTCAAAATCTGGGTGTTGTGATTGATGAACACCTGACCTTTAAAGATCATGTTGTCTCTGTTGCTCGTTCATGCCGCTTTGCGCTGTATAACATACGAAAGATCAGACCATACCTAACACAACATGCCACCCAGCTCTTGGTGCAATCTACTGTCATCTCCCGCCTCGACTACTGCAACGCCCTTCTAACTGGTCTTCCAGGCTGTACTGTAAGACCTCTTCAAATGGTCCAGAACATAACGGCGCGTCTGGTCTTCAATCAGCCAAAAAGAGCACACGTCACCCTTCTGTTCATTGAGCTCCACTGGCTACCGCTAGCAACACGCATCAAATTCAAATTGCTAACACTAGCATACAAAGTCAGGGATACTACGGCTCCCATCTACCTGAATCCTCTTGCAAAGGCTTACGTCTCGGCCCGGCCGCTCCGGTCATCACAGGATCGTCGGCTAGCAGTGCCTACACCACGCTCAGGACAATCCGGACTCTTCTCATGCATCGTTCCACAAATGTGGAATGACCTTCCAAGCACTACCAGAACTGCGGCTTCCTTTTCAATTTTCAAGAAACTCCCGAAGACCCTGCTCTTCAGAGAGCATCTTGTAAACTAGCACCCTCCCTGCACCTTTGTTCCCTCCTCTCCATTTTTGATGTCAAGTTGTTGTTATTGTTGTTGTTAGCCTCAAGGGCAACATGCCGATTATCACTTGTAAGTCGCTTTGGACAAAAGTTTCTGCTAAATACATAAACATAAACTGAGCCAGGATCCTCTGGAGGTTTCTTCCTGTCGCTGCATGCATGCTTAGTATGAGGATTGCTGTAAAGACTCTGACACTAGTTAGTGACTCGATGCAACCTGCTGGGTTCCCTAAATAGGAATGTTTTTACTCATTGGCTTAATGAACTGTAATGGAATGTTTACTGTGTGAAGGTCCTTGAGATGACTCTTGTCATGGTTTGGCGCTATATAAATAAACTTGAATTGAATTGAATTAACGTTATTGTGTATGACCTGACCCAGGAGGAGCATGTAGAGATTGAAGAGCAGTGTTCCAATAAATGAGCCTTGGGGAACCCCACGTCATGATGATGAGCTTTGATTTGTGATCACCAAAAGAAACAACATAAACGCAGTCTTCAAGATGAGACTGGACTATGAACTGTACCTGAAATCCAACTTTCAGTCCAACATTTTATGTAGGATGTCATTATACTGAGTATATTTATTATATATACTATTGCATCCAGTCTATTATATGAGGAATATTATTATCATTAGCATCAACACTATTCTTTATTTTGGCCCATCAGCGCTCTGAGTGGAGAAAACAAGAGCACCGCCCTCTGGTGGTCTCATCAAGCATTACATGAAACAATCCCCACATCAGCACCTTCACTAAATGTTCTGTTTGCCTCTCACAGCAGCTTCAGCTAAAGACAAAAGTATCAACGACATCCCATTCTGTACAGAAAGCATTTGTCTGCTGCTGAAGATCTTTTTCAGTTTGTTCAAAGAAAGAAAACAGAAAGTAATCCTGAACACGGGTCTGTGGAACAGAATACGTGTTTATCCAGTCCAGCAGGTGGCGGTAGTGCACCTTTACGCTAGTCACCAACCACCGGAAGAAGCAGAAACCGGAAGCTGCTAGCAGAGCTAGCTTGTTGTTGTTCCTTTGGCCTCTCTGAGAAACGCGCTCGTTTTGCTGCTTTCATCAGATTGAAGAGGTTCCCTCTATCAGACTCGCTCATCTGAGTTGGTCATGATGCAGGATCGCTGCTCGCTCTCTCATCCATCCTGCTCACACTCTCCGACGGAAAAGGCCCGAATCTGAATGTGACTCTGGAGGAAAAAGCGGTTAGCTCTACTCCGTGAACTCTGGTGAGCAAAGGTCCTCTTTTCCAGACTGGATGTGTCCTCAGCTGATCAGAACCAAAGCGTTGGATCTTTAATCTCCTGCGTTGTTCTGAAGCAGCATCTTAATCAGCTCTCCTGCTTTGTTTCTATTGCAGCTGTTAGCTAAACACGGCTAAAGAAAACCTGCTACCACTTCAGGATCATCCATCAGCTGGGACTGCTTCATCAGCATGGACACAGGTACTGGTGTGTGTGTGTGCGCGTGTGTGTGTGTTCTGGACCGCATGGACACAGGTACTGGTGTGTGTGTGTGTGTGCGTGTGTGTGCGCGCGCGTGTGTGTTCTGGACCGCATGGACACAGGTACTGGTGTTTGTGTGCGTGCGCGCGCTGTCTTCGTGTTGGAGCAGCTCTGTTGACTATATGTAAGTTTTGCCTTTTTTGGACATTTTTTCTTCTACTTTCTTAAGAAAAACTGTATTTTTGGGGACTTTTTACTTTTCTGTTTCTGATGCTGTGAAGCTTAAAGGATCTTTGCTAGGATCTGCTGTTTTTTCACATTTTACAGTCACACCTTGAGTAAACTGGCATAAGAGGGACGTGAGGTGAAATAATCTGGTTTATGGTGTCAAACAGGACTTTAGGGTTATTGTTGTTTACAGCAATCAGCTGAGTAAAGTAAGCGGCCCTGGAAGTTTTCACCGTCTCATTCAGAGATGTTATCAGTTCTTTAAAGTACAGCCCGTGACTTTCTAATCTAGTTGACTTCCATCGTCTCTCGGCTCTGCGGCGTGTCCTTCTGAGACTAAATGTTTTTATTAATCCAAGGACTTTTTCTCTTGCTAGAAAAAGTGACCTGCTTAACAGGAGCTACTTTATCTAAGATACTACAGCATAGCATTATCCAATGACTGGATGAACAAGCTTGGATCATCACCCTGAACTGAGCTGCTGTCAAACCATCTAGAAAATCCATCCACCGCTGCCTGATTAATGATACGTCTCTGCTTTTAGGATGTGAGGGACAGATTCAACATCAGATAGGTCATTTAAGAAAATGCAGCTGTGGTCACTCACATGAACCTCTTCAACGTGTAAATGATTGATTTTCAGTCCCAAAGAGGAAACCAGATCTAGAGAGTGTCCCATTTAGTGTGTGGGGCCGGAAACGGGCTGCTCTAAGTTAAATGACTGCATAATAGAGATGAACTCCACTGCTGTGCTACAATTAGGATCATTAATGTGTAAGTTAAAATCACCAAGGATTAAAACTTTTTCTAGTTTGATCATAGATTATAGAAATTCTGCTAATTCAGAGAGAAAAGGGCAGCTGGACCGGGAGGTCAGTAGATTAAAATACAGTGAAATACATTATGTAACCCTGCTTTGATGACTTGACATTCAAAAGTTGTAAAAGGGCCATTTTTCACCAGATTACAGACATGTTTGTCCTTAAAGACCACAGCAAGACCTCCACCACGACGTGTCGGGCGTGGTGTGGTAAGCACAGAGCAGTTT
>SSNQ01034239.1:181772-203868 GCA_006942095.1 Nothobranchius kuhntae
GGGGGGGGGGGGGGGGGGGGGGGGGGGAGACTGCTGAGTTTGCTTCTTCCAGACTACAGATGGGATTAGATGGTTGGGAGGGAAGAGGAGGCCTGGAGGAATCAGCTGGTTGTTTCTCAGCAAGTGGAGAGAAGCAGTTTGAAACATTGCGGTCAGGTGGGGGGTTGGGATCGACCACAGGGGCTCTCCTACGGCCACGTACCACAACCTCTGACCAAAATGAAAATTGGTCAGGAGTAGAGCTGGAAGTCAGATTTCGTGGTGCAGAGGGATCCCAAGCAATGGTGTCTTGGAGTAGAGAGTTTTGCACATCAGTTTTAATACCTCAACTGAAGCCACAAATCCCACATGAGCCAAAATTCAAGAGGCGTGGATGCAGAGCGGGAGCAAAATGGAGAAAGAGGAAATTCAAACCATCTCTTACATCGATCATAACGGGCAATGTGAGATCACTGGCCGACAAGATGGATGAACTCCAAGTCCTTATAAGGACTCAGCCAGACTATCGGCAGTGGAGTATTATGTGTTCCACTGAGACGTGGCTGCAGGACCATATCTCCGACTCCAGCATCTCTCTGCCAGGGTTCCTGACTGTACGAGCAGAGATCTGAAGAGGAGCTGGAAAAGAACAGGAGGTGGAGTGGCAGTGCTTGTCAACAAAAGATGGTGCCATCCAGGCCATGTTTCAGTGAAATGTCTCTGCAGCCCAGATTTTGAACTCCTGGCAGTAAGTTGTCGCCCATATTGTTTGCCAAGAGAGTTCACCAGTTTTGTTTTGGCAGCCGTTTATATTCCACCTTCAGCCATTGCTGAAAATGCATGTGATGTCATCAGTTCCGCTGTTGCTAAGCTACAAACCCAGCACCCCAATGCTTTTGTGGCTATATCTGGTGACTTTAATCATGCCTCGCTCTCTGCTACACTTCCAACATTTCAGCAGTTTGTCAGCTGCTCCACCAGAGAAAACAAGACATTGGATTTGTGTTATGCAAATGTAAAGAATGCATACCAAAACAAGACCTCCTCTAGGACAATCAGATCACAATCTTGTTTTTCTCTGCTCAGAATACAAACCACTTGTTCAGAGGCAAGCTGTGACAAGAAGAACTGTGACTACGTTTACATGCAGCCAATATCCGGGTTATGATCGGGTTAAGTTCGGTATTTGGGTTTCTGAGTTGATCAGAATAACCCGTTTACAAGCATAAATTGAAAGAGTTACCCCTAACTTGCATAACCCGATTTAAATGTGGATGTTGGGGTAGCGTCAGGACGTATGGACTAGGTCAAGACGCAATATGCGTCATATTTCGCTGTCTCTGTACTTTCGGCCGTCAACAAAAGACATAATGTTCATACTTTTCACCAGACTGATGAAGACAGGTTTCCTCGTAACTCCAAAAGTGAGGTGCTGTGCCGTGACTCGCCATGTTGCTCCAAACTTGTTGTTTACTTCCGGTGTTCTGGCACATACAAGACGTCTCGCTACTCAAAAGACCAAGATTCCTTGCGAACAGAGCATGCGCAGAACACACGTTTTGATGGGGATATCCCGATATGTGTTTACACGACCAAACATTCGGGTTAGAAAAGGGTTACCCCAGGTGTAGTAACCGGGTTTTAAAAAACCCGGTTATGAGCATATCCGGGTTTTTGACGGTGTTTACATGGCCGTGCGGAACCGGGTTATTGTGAATATTCGGGTTTTAAAAGGGTAACTGGCTGCATGTAAATGCACTCTATGAGAAAATGGTCACAGGACGCTGAAGAAGCCCTGCAGGGTTGTTTTGAGACCACAGATTGGATGATTCTCTGCCAAGGATATGAAGAGCACCCCAATGCCATGACTGGATGTGTGACTGACTATATAAACTTCTGTGTGGACAACATCATACCCACCAGTGAGATGCTTTGCTAATAAACTCTGGCTCACCAGTGAATTGAAGAATCTGCTAAGTGAGAAGAAAAGAGCCTTCAAGGAGGGAGACAGGGATTTATTGAGGAGCAGTGGCGGCTGGTGAAAAATATTTTTGGTGGGGCTGTGCTATTTTTTTTTTTTAAACAAACTTGTGCTTTCTGAGCTTTGTGCACAACTTCACTATTTCCTGAATTAAGCACAGCTCTTTTATTTCCTGTCTTACATCATTGGACAAACTGATTAATCCAGGTGTGTCTGACTATTGGCACGCTGCCTTGCAGACCAAGGTTGAAAAATACTGCATTAAATCACACATAAAATAACATGACCATAAATGGTAAATAGGCAATGCAGGAGGCAAGTAACAAAAACATTTTGTTTAATTTCAACATTTGAGTGAACACCAAAAATTATGAGCAGGTCACTGTTACAGTAATGGTAGTAAACACTACTTAGACAAAATGCCAGAAATTTACACTGTTAAATATTTCTGGAGTGTTGTGCCAAGGTCAACTTTATACAAAGATCAAGTGGATGCATTTGTGTGTGTGTGTGTGTGATGCGCACTTTGTTGTTTACGACCAAAACTTTCTTGAAGCTAAAGCTGAAATAATGGTCAAAGGAGGAGACGGCAGCGCTCAGGACATTTATTATCCCTCAGAGAAGACAAAGTGGGAAGTACGGGCATTTTTTTGATATTTGAAGAATGCCGAGGGACAGCTGATAGAAGACGGCTATCCTGTTTGCAGCACGTGCAGAAAAAGTGTCTGTGAAAGGCAGCAACGCTTCAAATCTCATGACACATCACCCACAACTCTACAGTCAACGCAAGGCAAGCTAACGTTAGCGTTTTAGCTAAAATGTGTGATCCGAGGATTTGGGTTGAGGGAGAATGCAACGAGTCGCTATATAAAGCAGCCGCAGCGCCGCTACCTGCATATAAACCGTGTCGCGGACACCGCCATGTTGAAATGACGCTATGCATTACGGGGCTCCCAGGGGCAGATAAGAGTTGGTCTCTCTCCAAGAATAATTATGAATTTAACAATGATTACTGCCTGATGACATTTTCCCACATCTGCAAAGCTCACTGGAAGGACACAAACCGAGGACAATATTCTCCTGATATAGGGTTTATTACTCAAGTAAGGGTAAAAAAGTATCTGATTAGAAGGCTACTTGAGTACTGAGTATCATCTGATCTAATATTTTTAAATGATGACATCAAACAGACATGAAATAAGAAGTTATGGGCAAATATTGTATTTTAAAGACTAAAGAGGAAAAATGTAAACAGATAAACAACATAATTACAAAATAACACATTTTAGGCAAAATTTAGACAAACTGAGGACAATATTTTCCTGATATACACGGTTTATTTAGCTGTCTGAAAATGTAACATGTTTAAAAAAAATACCGCGATAATACCGAAAACCGTGGTAATTTTGGTCACAATAGCCGTGAGGTTAAATTTTCACACCGTGACAACCCTACAACTGAACAAGTTCTTCAATAGGTTCAGTTCAAGAACAAACCCAGCATCCTCCTCGCCTGTCCCCAGCCAATCAGACATCCCATCCTCCTCTGATCCAACATCTTCCTGTCACACGCCAGCTCTTTTGTCCTCTAACACAGTCATGGACTCTTCTGGTTCTATAAATCTGTCTTCAACCAAGTCAGGAGATGCTGCTGCCCCATTTACCTCCCCCTCCCACCTATCTGTCTCTAGAAGTCAGATGAAGAGGCAGCTGGAGAGACTGAACAGGAACAAGGCTGCAGGTCCAGATGGTGTCAGCCCCAGAGTACTGAAGGTCTGTGCAGAGCAGCTCTGTGGGATTCTGCAGCACCTCTTCAACCTCAGCCTGGCCCAGGAGAAGGTTCCAGTCCTGTGGAAGACATCCTGTCTTGTTCCAGTTCCAAAGAAAACTCGCCCATCAGTCAATGATGACTACAGACCGGTTGCCCTGACATCCCACATCATGAAGGTCCTGGAGAGGCTCCTGATGGTCCACCTGAATAAGCAAACTAGAACATATCAGGACCCGCTGCAGTTTGCTTATCGCCATGGAGATGGAGTTGAAGATGCCATCATCCAGCTGCTTCAACCAACACACTGTCATCTGGACAAAGCAGGCAGCACTGTGAGGGTCATGTTCTTTGATTTCTCCAGTGCATTTAACACAATCCAGCCTGATGTAGTTTGCCAGAAACTCCAGAAGACACAGGTGGGGGCCTCAACTATCGCTTAGGTCCTTCAATGTCTGTAGCAAGATGCTGCAGATCTTCTACAAGTCTGTTGTTGAGAGTGTAATCTCTTCAGCCATCGTCTGTTGGGGTAGCAGCATCAGAAGCAGGGACCTGAAAAGGCTCAACAGCCTAATAAAAAAGGCTGGTTCTGTTCTGGGGACGACTGTGGAACCGCTGGAGGAGATGATGCAAAGAAGGATTCTCCAGAGAATCAAGAACATGATGGACAACCCTGAGCATTCTCTTCACAAGACTGTCCGACAACGGAAGAGTGTCTTCAGTCAGAGGCTTCTTCAGTTTGGCTGCAACACTGACCGCTACTGGAGATCCTTCCTGCCAACAGCCGTTGTAATATACAACACCTCTTTGATGACCTGATTATTATTATTATTCTGAGCTACTACAGCAATCAATTTCCCTCTGGGATTAATAAAGTATTTTTGAACTGAATTGAGGCTTTAGATCCTGATCGGTGCTCCATCTGGTGCAACCCAAGCTTGCCTTACCACTGTGGGGAGCAGAGCTTTCAGTCGCTCTACCCCACGACTCTGGAAATCACTTCCTCCTCCCATTAGAAATATTGACTCTTTTAAGCTATTTAAATCAGACAAGAAAACCCGCCTATTAGTGTTGTCAAAAAAATCGATACCCAGATATAAATCGATACTAAAAGTGGTATCTAAATGAGATATTCCATCCCTGTGGTATCGATATTATGGACTATTATACACAGCCTTCTTCAAGTACACCGACACGCACGACAGCCAGATGCCGTAAAGCAGCCTCCGCCTCCCAGACAAACAGAAGAAGACGCCGCATGGCTACATTGCAATTTCCCACGCGAGTTGTCTCCGATCCAAGTTTTGTCTGCCAAATAAATAAACAAAAACATAAACAGCGAATTTGGGAGGCGCTTCACAGCCCAACTTAATTAGCATACCAAGTCCGACACGTAGTTGTATATTCACGCTTATGTGCTTAAAGGAAACTCCCGTTTATTGCAACCCAGACTTAATTTCTAGCATGCAGTACGTTTGTTTACTCACGCTGACAACTTTGGTGCTACTTGGATTCCCCGGGGTATTTAGATCCATCGGCGAATCGCCGTCAGCGTATATCCATATAACGGGTGCGGACGGGCACCCATGGTGCAGCCTCGAAATAAGACATTATCTGCACCAAAACATCTTCATGTCGAAAGGTTTTGTTAGGAATCATTAACGTGATTCCCCTGTTCGTTTGGAGCGGGTCTGGGATTTCTAGGCGTGAACAGACTAGCTGCGGCTAATCTAACCGGCGCTTTTAATGACGTCACTGCCGTGCGCCAGTCTGTTTTTATTAAGATTACCGGTAGATGTTCCTTTGTCCTACTGTGGAGAAATTCGTTTTCTCCCTTTATTGACCAACAGAGTTGTTCAAAAGTACAGAACAAAACATTTGGCATTACAGCTTATGACAAAAATGCACCTTAAACAGAGTTTAAGCAGCAAAACATCACTCTGCAAATAGTGTATATATAGTGAGACAATTCATGATTTAAAGTGTTAACTTTCACCAGTTTTTGTATGCACGTTTTAAAAAATGCTGATACTTGAAAGGTTTAAGCACTTAATACACTTAATTCTTAACATTTAATTTTTGTAATATAAATTGAGGAATGTTATTTTTTGAATAAACTTGTTCGATAAATGGGTGTTTTTAAATAGAATCGAAATCGAGCATCGAGTTTTTTTTTCAAGTATCGAATCGAGTTTGAAATTTTAGTATCGTGACAACCCTACCGCCTATTCAAGCTAGCATATTCCCTTTAATATGCAGTCTTAGAGTAAATGTTAGCACATGTTTCTATTGTTCTTTATTTTATCTTTGTAAGGTGTCCTTGGGTCTGAGAAAGGTGCCCTCAAATAAAAATGTACTATTATTATTAATAGTATTTTCATCACATACTGGTCGAATTACGTCTCCACATTTGACCCATCTCCAGAAGGAGCAGTGAGCTGCAGCAGTGGCTGCGCTCGGGAACTATTTGGTGGTTTAACTCCCCAATCCAAGCCCTTGAAGCTGAGTGTAGTGGCATTTAAACCATGCCCAGTTGGCACTAAGGGTCCTAATGTGTGCCAAGAAAGCATCCCCCACACCACGACACCTCCACCACCAGCCTGCACAGCGGTAACAAGGCATGATGGATCCATGTTCTCATTCTGTTTACGCCAAATTCTGACTCTACCATCTGGATGTCTCAGCAGAAATGGAGACTCATCAGACCAGGAAACATGTTTCCAGTCTTCAACTGTCCAGTTTTGGTGAGCTGGTGCTAATTGTAGCCTCTTTTTCCTGTTTGTAGTGGAGATGAGTGGTACCCGGTGGGGTCTTCAGCTGTTGTAGCACATCCGCCTCAAGGTTGTGCGTGTTGTGTCTTCACAAATACTTTGCTGCGTTCCTCGGTTGTAACGAGGGTTAGGGTCTTCTATCAGCTTGAATCAGTCGGCCCATTCTCCTCTGACCTCTAGCATCAACGAGGCATTTGGCCCACAGGACTGCCGCATACTGGATGTTTTTCCCTTTTCACACCATTTTTTGGGGGCAGCAGTAGCTCAACAGGTTGAGTGGGTTGTCCAGTAATCGGAAGGTTGCCGGTTCGATCCCGGCTCTGGACAGAGAATTCTGCTGTTGTGTCCTTGGGCAAGACACTTAAAGAGCGGGTCAATTGAGCCTCGGAGTCCTTCTCCACCCACGTATCAATTTTAAAAAATGCAACATTAGTAGGCGTTGCCTGGAGGACCGAGAGGGCGGAGCCGCGGCAGTGACGAAGACGACAGCTAACTAGACGATGCTAGCTCCTTTCACTCTGAGCAGTTATTAGAAGTGGAGGACGTTTCTCCCCCTCCTTACCCAGACACTCGAGAAGAAAGGGACCAAGTCTATTTGGAGGAGACAAGCGGACCTGAGTCTTATTGTTTTGAGCTTGTGAGTTGCCTGTAACTCCCAGAACCGACCCAACAGAACCACCTCTGAACGTAAGTAGCCGTTAGCCATAGCATTGGATTAGCTGCAGGGTTTGTCTCCACGGCCCTAGAGAGCTAGTATTCAGCATGTTTTAGAGGTTTATCTGCTTCAACACACCTGGTTTTAATCAGCAACAAATAGCTGAGCTGCTTAACAGCTAATCTAACCTGTTAAAGCAGGAAAACCACTGAAACGTGCTGGATAGCAGCTCTCCGGTAGCTCTGGGCTCAAGTTACTGTCTGCTGCATAAAGTTATGAAAATACCCCATGAGAAAATTATTCTGTTATGTGTTCAGCCCACTAAAACTGCCCTGAGTAATTTATTTAGTGATAACAGCTGCTCTCTTGGTTCTAGGTCCTCTGGTCTCTGCTGGTGTCGTCAGGATCAGGAGCTTCCAGAAGAATGTGCCTTTCAATGACTCTTTCCCCCTTATTTGTTATATTAATTAAATAAATCTCAATTTATATATTTCCTGTTTTTGTTCATGTCCATAAATACTTAAACATGCTTGAAATTAAAACGAGCTTTTAACAGTGAGGTGCTAGTTTAATTCATCACAAAAGAGCTAGTTAAACATGCAACAATGTGATAATCAATGTAATTTATAAATATCCATTAAAATATCAAAACTGGAATCAAAATGAGATATTTGGCAGCACAAAAAACTGGTCAAACACAATATTTATTATAATAATTGTAGGCAGACAGGAGACAGAGCTGATGGAGGTTCTCAGTCATCGAAGGATGGCTGAAGGCTTTCCAGGAACAGGAGATGTGGTGTTGTCTCTTCTCTCTCTATTCTGCCAGATGAGCTGATAGGTTACAGGTGTGTGAGGACATCCTCATGCTGTCATAACCAGATGACAGGTGTGTGAGGACATCCTCATGCTGTCAAAACCAGATGACAGAGTTATCAGGTGATCAGCCAGGCTAATGATGAGATGCAGAAAGAAAACAAATCCAGGACAGTGTACAGTAATAAAAATAATATGTGGTGTTGCTCACCTTATGTGCTTTTATAGAGTTATTAACGTGTGCCTGCCTCATGGTGTAGAGTCCATATTTTGCTGAGTGTCCTGCAGTAATGCAGGTTATTAGTTAATTTACTTTTGATAGCAAAAACAAAATATTTAATGTAAAAGTTATTTACCAGGTGAATCAGCTCACACGTCACCACCAAGTGTCACAGGGCCAGAATCAGTAGCCTCCTTCATGATGTCATGATGTAATCACATACTTATTTAATTGTTAATATCTTAAAAATTCTGAAATGTTTTAATTTTTTTTACCTTGAACAGTTCACTGAGCTTGCACTGTCACTGAGGTGGAAGCTGGAATCAACAGCAGACACCTTACATCTTGGTCTTTTCAGGGGTGTGGACGCTCTGGGACTTTCTGGGAGATGAATTTTCATCATGGTCCCTGTGGGTCACCAGACACACTGCGGCTGTGAGCTCTAAACTGCGTGGCTATGTAAAAACAAAGAAGCAGCACATTTATAAATGTTTAAAAGAGCATAAAATCACATGTAACAATAATCTGTAAAACTAATTAAAACTAGAAGGTAATAATAAAATGTTTACATAGAAGATTATTAAAAATAATTCACCTTTGCTACAGGGAAGGTTTCACATCAGCCTGGACAAGTGCATTCTTGCAGCTAAATCAGTCTGACAGCCAGTGTCTTGGGTAGATTTAGCCTGAAAAAAAAAATAGAAGCACATTGTTGTTGGGAGTTTATAAAGTCAGATAATATACAAAAGAATCTCCTATATAGGCGCTTTATAACAGTCCTAGTGTGTGATCGTTGTTATAACGTAAAAGTCAGTCACATATGATGTGGAGAGCCTGAAATGCAACCTCCTGCACAGAATTCCTTACAGAACCGGGTCACAAGCTGGATTTCACGCTGTAATGATGTCTGTCAACTAGTGCTGCGTCAGTTAGAGCCACTGTTGCAGAATTACCGACTGACTAGCTAAAGGAAGTGAACCACGTCTCTCAGACTTTGCATTTAGGTAGGGAATTGTCTTTAGAAGATGTTAAAACGTTTATTTAGCTGACTCACCTCAGACTGGAGCCCGCCGTGGTGGGGGAGCAGAGTCGGTGGGCTGCATCTAAATCGCGGAAGAGCCATGGTGGGCAGCCTCCCTCTTCAAACGGAGACGTGCAGAATTGCGGGTAAAATGCCCACAGAGTCACCGCAAGCATACTACACTACACCTACTCACCAATACTAAGACGATATGGAGCACTAAACCCGAACTACTTTCCCAATTACACTAACAGCCAAACACTAACTAAACTACAATATCCAACAGCCAAGCTAACACTAAATAAGTATTTATAACACTAAAAGATATGCTAAAGACTAGGATATGCTCATGCTATATGCTAATGCTGAACTACCGCTGACCTCCTACACTCGCTTGCAAATCCAACTCCCACTCGCCACAGGGCGTGGCCGAGACGCTCGTTGCTTTAAAACTTTGGCACGGAGCTGCTACGTAGTACTCTACTGGTTTACGTAGTATCTTACTCTTTAGCCATTGTCTAAAATTTATTCAAAATGACTCAAATTCTATGTTTTCAGCTGAAGGTGGCGCATTACTGTGGTTTTTAGACAGAATTTTTAATTTTTAAAGAAAATGCACCAAAATGCTAAAATAAAGAATGCACACATTTAAAACACTATTAGACACTCATTTATACAGTTCATCAGCAAAAAAAAGTTAATTTAGACGTTACTTGCTCTTTAACCCACCTTGCCTGCTGGTGGTGATCGGAGGTGGCGCCAGTGCTCGGCAGCCTCGCCTCTCATCCCCACCAGTGTGTGAATGTGTGTGTGAATGGATGAATGATACACTGTAGTGTAAAGCGCTTTGGAGTCCTTACTCTGAGAGGCGCTATACAAGTGCAGATCATTTATCATTATCATTTAAACCCTAGAAGTGGTTGTGGGTGAAAATCCCAGTAACTGAGCAGGTTGTGAAACACTCAGACCGGCCCGTCTGGCACCAACAACCATGCCACACTCAGATTAGCTTAAATCACCTTTCTTTCCCGTTCTGACCATCAGTTTGGAGTTCAGGAGATGGTCTCGACCAGGACCACGTCCCTAAATGCATTGATGCAACTGCCATGTGATTGGTTGATTAGATAATTGCATTAAGGAGAAGTTGACCAGGTGTTCCTAATAATCCTTTAGGTGAGAGTAAGTGTGAATGTGAAGTTCCATCGACCGGTAATTCACATCATGTTTCTGTGTTTCCTACAGATGTTCAACAGCTGGTGCTGGTTAAAGAAGAAGCTCCTGAGGAACAGAGTGCTGGTGAGGACCAGAAAGACCCAGAACACATCCACATGAAGGAGGAACAAGAAGAAAACTGGACCAGTCTGGAGGGAGAGCATCTACATTTAAAGGAGACTGATGCTGCCAGGTTTCTATTCACTGCTGGTTCTATAAAGAGTGAGGATGATGAAGAAAAACCTCTCGTCTCTCAGCTTCATCAGCAGCAAGTAGAAGACAACGATGTCCAAACCAAAGGTAATCAGCGTATCGTAAATATGTATGTAAAGAAATGTATTCATAAAAGAACTAGACATAAAACAGAAGAATAAACACAAGAAGTTAATCAGTGTTAGTAATCAGACTTATATGTGATGTACCACAGAAGGAATTAGTGGTTAGTATTGTAAACTTCAATCAGAAATGAACCTAAATCAGTTAAAAATGTGTACTAGTTCTAACAGTTAGTGGAGTTCCTCACTTTTAACTGTTATGAACTCGGCCATAGATCTATAGAGACCAGCCGCATGACCTCAACCAAGTCTACCACGTCTGTACGTTATGTTTAGACACGAATTCTACACACACACACACACACACACACACACACACACACCCACGCACGCACGCCACACACACACACGCACGCACACACACACACGCGCACACGCACACACACACACACACACACACACACACACACACACAACAGAACTTGTGTGACGTGAAACAGAGACCCGAGGGAGAGCTGATGGAAAATTCACCCCCTTTTGGTGCAATTCGAGTTGGGTAATCAGATTTATGGGTGGTGGTGTCATCCAGATGTGTGGAACCCTTGTGAGGTTTGATTTGGTTCCTGTGGACCCACCTATAGACGGGATCTTTCTTACTTTTGGTGATCTTGATCTGATACACGACTGGAGAGTTTTTCCGTGACCTGGTATGGACCTGACCACTTTGGTAAAAGTGTCTTAGCCAGTGTTAGGGATTTTATCCATAACCCAACACCTGCAGCTAAGAGAAAAGGAGACACTGACTATGTCTACATGCAGCCAGTATCCGGGTTATGATCGGGTTAAGGTCGGTATTTGGGTTTCTGAGTTGATCAGAGTAACCCGTTTACAAGCATAAATAGAAAGAGTTACCCCTAACTTGCATAACCCGATGTAAATGCGGATGTTGGGGTAGCGTCAGGACGTGTGGACTACGTCCAGACGCCATATGCGTCATTTCCGGTTCTTCTTGTTCCGGTATCCGTGAAAACAACAACATGTTTCCCAGTTCGGAAGAGACAGCGACCGCGTTTGTTTGTGCTTTAGTTTCTTCGTCACTCCAAAAGTGTGGTGCTGTGCCGCGACTCGCCATGTTGCTCCCAACTTGTTGTTTACTTCCGGTGTTCTGGCGCATACAAGCCGTCTCGCTACTCAAAAGACCAAGATTCCTTGCGAACAGAGCATGCGCAGAACACACACTTTGATGGGGATATCCCGATATGCGTTTACACGACCAAACATTCGGGTTAGAAAAGGGTTACCCCAGGTGTAGTAACCGGGTTTTTAAAACCCGGTTATGAGCATATCCGGGTTTTTGGCGGTGTTTACATGGCCGTGCGGAACCGGGTTATTGTGAATATTCGGGTTTTAAACGGGTTACTGGCTGCATGTAAACGCAGTCAATTAAGCAGACAAGTCATCAGATTGCAATCAGGGCAGAAGCTCAAGGCAACGGCCAAGAGAACCTGCCCTGAGTTTATTTATACAAGAACAAACGATAAGAGAGTGTGTGTGCGTGTGTGTGTGTGTGTGTGTGTGTGTGTGTGGGAGTGTGTGTGTGTGTGTGTGTGTGTGTGTGGGTTTCTGAGTGAATGAGAATGCTTTCAGGCATAGAGCAACACATTCAGTTAATAGGGTCAATGATCAAGAAATAATAAAACATAAATTTTCTGTAACATCCAGTTTACCAGAGGTGACTTCTGTCTGACCAGACTTAGGAGCAAAGTTGTAGAACCAGGCCTCACCACCTACGTTGGCTTCAGAATGAGAGGCCTTTTCATCATAGTAAGCTTTCCTGCCCTCAGCTGATTTCTCCAGATTTGTCTGTGCAAAAGAAAAAGCTGCAAGCAGATGGTTCTTCAAGTCTTGTAATACAGCTCGTTAGTGTAAGCTGGAGCAGCAGTGGACCAAACTGATTGATACAGCAGGTGAAGCGGCAGGGTCATCTGTCTGCCCGTCATCAGCCTGTAGACTCATGATTAGTGGCCCGTATGGCCATAAGGACCAACAGAAGCTTCACACCCAGTCTCTGTGATTGGAGGACACGTATTTCTTTAACATGCTGACAACCGTTCGGTTCATCCTTTCAACTTGGCCAGACGGTGCGGTGCGCCTGTTGTGTTGTTGTGAGACATGAACGTAGTAGAAGACAAGAGGCGTGGCGTGAACGTGCGGACGTGAGCGAAGACAGACCTGTGGATCTGCCACATCGTCATCAACATCCTCGCTATCTGCCTCAGACTCCGGCTGTGAGTCTCCGCCCACTTCCTCTACTTCCAGTTCAAAAAACAGCCGTACCATCTGAACTGCCTGGTGGACATTTATCCTTTTCATCATCCTTTATTAAAGCCTAATAAACGCCTACCAACTGCAGAGACAATATATCTGTCCGGATCGCTCCAAAATATGAAGTTTACCATCAATATCTAATTGTTGTTACTCCGTCCGTGCCACTCCTTCCCCCGCAAAGCGGCAACTTTTTGCGCACATCTCGTTACTCGTGCAGCCTTCCTCTCTCTCTCAGCTACATAATGATGCTTTTTATCAATTGAATATGTGAGACTTCCACCAACAGCAGAAGGATCTCATGTTTTTGTGGGTTTTTTATGTTCACAAGCACATTCCCTCTCACGGATTAGAATAGAATAGAATAGAATAGAATAGAATAGAATAGAATAGAATAGAATAGAAAAGAAAACTTTATTTGTCAATTTCTTCAAATGTGCTTGTCATACAAAGGAATTGAAATTACGTTTCACACTGTCCCATGCGTAGACATTGACAACATAAAGTGCAGATGCACAACAAAAACAACCCTAACAATAAGGTCATATTAAATAGGTAACAGGATAGATGAGACCTAACCTATAATCAAATACATTAAATAAGGTGTTCCAACAGTGTTCCCTGGAAGTAGTATACTAGTCTACTTGAGGTAGTCCCAGGTTGTGGTAGTTAGGGGTTTATGTTTTAATGCAGCATAAGACTATAGCCGCAGTAATAGTAATATAAGTAATGTAAATAGCGCTAAAAATATACTAAAAATATATAGCAGCAGGTGTGTTGTTTCCAGTCAGGAATGTTTCCCAGTTCTTGGTTCAACGAGTATTTCCTTGTTGGAAAGTGTCGTGGATGGGGGGTAGGGGGTGTAGGGTCCAGTCTGTCTTCCTATACTTCTGTCACCCTGGTGATTCTGCTGGCTGGGAGCCGGGAGGGAAGAGAGTTCAGCAGTCTCACAGCCTGGTGGACGAAGCTGTTGGTGAGCCTGGTAGTGCGGGAGCGGAGACTTCTGTATCTCTTTCCAGAGGGCAGGAGGCTGAACAGACAGTGCGCAGGGTGGGTTGCGTCGTTGACAATTGTGATGGCTTTGCGGGTGAGGCGAGTGGTGTAAATGTCTGGCAGGGAGGGGAGTGGTCCAGATTTATTTAGCAGATCTCAAAAACAACAGAACACACAAACATAAACACATCACAGCATAAATCTAACATTCACGTTTTTTCTTGTAAACAGTGGTTTCCACAAATACATTTTAACTTAAAGGAACATTCCACCACTCAGTAAAATTGTGTCTTGTTAAGATTCCCCAGTTGGTTTTCTTAGTTTAGCATAAAACATTGTAAGTGAATTCACAAACATTATAGTGTTTTTTATGTAGGTGAATGCAGGCCTTCCATTGCTTCATGCTAAAAGAACTGGTTACCAAATGTTTTTTCTGACTTGGCTAACTCTGGGGAATCTAACAACACACACAAGTTTAGGGACAGAAGATCTCTATAAGAATATTAAAATAATAAAAATGCAGCAGTAAATAAAACTTAATACTTGTGCTTTGTAACAAAGTAACACTCTGTGGAAGTGAACTTCTTGAACTTATTCACCCTGGACAGGAAATAATTGCACATAAGAAACATAAATAAGAATAAAGAAATAAATAAAAAGTTCCAAAACAATAATTTGTGTTCAAAGTTCAAAGGAGTGGAGCCACACAACATGAGTTCACACCTGGCGCCATCTGCTGGATAGGTAGCGCAATATCGGCCATATCGGCCGTCTTTTTGGACGATAGCCGATACTGTTAATGACCCCTATATCGGCCGATAATATCGGCCGGCCGATTTATCAGTTGGGCCCTAATGGAAACAGCCGTCTGTAGTGAAGTGTCTTTAAACCAGAAGCAACCTTTGACACGCCGTCAAGGTTGTTGCAAAGCTGACACAGCAAACGGTTCCTGCAGAACAAAGCTGATATTGTTCCAACTCCTTAAGAGTCTAAACGCAAACGGTTCCATCCAACCTGTGTGCCTGGCGACATCTCTGCACTGGAGAAGTCGGTGCTGTGGTCAGTCTACTGGACCTGGGTGTCTAGAGGTCATCCGACCTCGATGACCTCCGGATCCGCGAAGAGGGTCTCCGAGAAGGGTGAGGTAGAACGCAGTGTGATTGCGTCTGATGCTTTTTGATAATAATCAACTTCATAGCTTAATGCAAACCAAATTATTTCCCTTTTACACCCTAAACTCAGTTCTCCTAGATACGGAAGTTCTCATAACATATATTCACACATAGGCACCATATACCACATCTCCTCCATCTAGATTCATCTATCACAGTAAATATTAGTTAAAGGCAGGGTACGTAATTTTTAAATGTGAAATAACTTTAAAATGTTTAATTTTGACCATCTGACCTAGTTTTATTTAAAAAAGTAAATAATCTTTAATATTTCAATTTTCTCCTAAGTCCCTCCCCTGCCCTGTAGAGCTCAGCCAATATTTCTGCAAGCCTAACGCGTTGACCAATAGCGCTGCGTTACCACCAGGGGCAGCTGTCAATCATTGAGAACGAGCATTAGATCTCAGCATGCACAACAGTGTCACGCGCCTCACTCGGCTGTCGGCTCACTGTGATCTACGCGGCATGAACACGGATGAAGAGTTGGCAAAGTATATTTTGGACAGGTAAGCTATTTATTGTTTTTCGGATAAATTTACTTAAAATCTTTCTTTCACTGAAAGAAGTAATAGAGCAATCAAGCTTTGTATGCTTGGTGTCCTATTGGCTAATGTAGCATTAGCTTGAATGCTAAGTCGACATGAATCGATGCTAGTCTTTGAACTATTTATGCTATATTTGGAAGAAGTTTGAGTAACGAAAGGGTATTTTAGTTTTATTTGTACGGGAGCTAATGATTAGTGTGGCGTTTAACTATAGGCCATATCAGTGTATTGTTTTAAGCTCTTGTATATGACTTCAGCGTTAGCGGGGTTCAGTTAGCGTCTTGAACGCTGAATTAGATGTTTACACTTTCCTGAGCTGCGTGTTTGATTAAAATGAGTAATCAGCAGCTCATGTAGCACTTGTAGAAGTCTGAGGAGATGATTCAGCAGTTAGAATTAGGTGTGATTTATCAGGAACGTATCCAAAACCTTGCGTTTCCATTAGCACCGAAAGACTTATTGTGCTAACCTGGGTCGGCCACGTGTACAGATTACTGTCTGGTTTTGTGGTTTTACCTACGTGAAAACTCCATATTAAAATAAAAGGAATGATAATCAGCTCGTGCAGAAATCTGTGAAGGCTGGGGAGAAACATTAACTGTTGGAAAAAGACGTATCTGACCACAAACCTATCCAAAACACGGTCACACTGGCTGTCAGTTAGCCTGATATCACACTATTTAGCCTGTTGCACTCATAGCAATAGTCAAGTGCCAAATTCAAGTATTTTATTAGGTTTCCCTGTTTTGAAAAAGCAAATCATATTAAAATGAGTGATTAGCAGCTCATGTTGAACTCAGTTAGCTGAGGAGATACTTTATCAATTACAATCAGATTTGTCTTAGTAGGAAAATGTAAAAATATAATGTGATTTGTATGCTCTTCATGCTACAGTCAATTATTTAGTAGTTTCTCTGACCTTCATTTCATTATATCTTACAATAACATAGATGTGTAAACTGAGAGATGGCTATATAACATAATATTGTGTGTTTCTTTTACTTGTTCAGCCTGTGATCACTACTTTTTATTTTAACATGGGCTTTGTTTTTTACAGTCATCAGTCCAAATATGAAGCATCAGCATCAACACCATTGAAACGCCAACTGTTTATTTCTCCAACACCAGTGCCAGCTCTGTCTAGCATTCATGGAGAATCATCTGAAAGGTAAGTAGCTGCCTATAAACCTCTACCAGGAATAGTATAATTTTGCCTCTGTTTGTTTTAAGTTAGCGGTGGATTATTTTGAAGAAATTCTGGAATTGGGATAACGAATGACTATAAAAAATGTATAGAAATAAATAAATAAGTAAAACTATATTTTATATAGTGCCTCTCAAGATAAAACTCACATTTGTCAGGAAAAGTAAATAATAATTACTTTTGTAGGTTATCTTGTGTGGGAATTGAAGAAAACATTGATGAGGAAGAGTACAATAATATTCAAAACTCAGATGTTAATAAATTGTGTCTAATTTTCCATACTAAAAACTTTTTTTTGTATATTCAGGATAGCGTCATCAGATGACACATGGCCACCAGAGAACCAGAAGTTGATTCTTGAGGACTACACACCTTATATACACATAAGGTAATTCCTTTTATTTAATTTAAAACACTTTTTCAGCTCATTTGTTGGATACTACAAGTTATGGCATGTGTCATTTCAGATACCATAAAATATTCAACAAAAAATCAAGATGCTGGAGGCTGTATTCTGAGAAGGTGGCCAAAGACTACTCCTACATCCCAGAGATCCAAACCATGATCGTCAACCAACGTTTGACAAGCAAGAAAGGTCTTCCTCGACGCTACAAGCTAAGGCCTGAGGATCCAAGGCGTTACGGTTTGCTGTCCGGAGTCCCTGCACCATCAACAGAGGAACTTCTACAACACCTACGGACTCGCGGTGATGGTAAAATTAAACATTATCTTCCTTACATCTTCCACACAATAGTCCATTGCTGATTGAGTTTATTTTTTATTTACAGGTAAAACTTTGCCACAGACATAGGTGTTGGGGGAGGCAAGAGAAAACCAAAAACCTTCTTTATTTTTGTTTCCTGTGTTTTTTTTTTGAAAATAAAGATATATTTTGGGGAAATGAGGACTAATAATTTAAAAATGTATGTAAAATGCTGGAGGTAGACATAAGTTTTTGTTGTTGTGCAGGAGTTTAAAATTTATGGTATTTTTACAAATGCAACAGAGAGTTATGCTTTAGAACACTTTATTAGAGCATCAAACAAAAATATATAAAAAACAAACTGATGTAAAATATCAAATATATACATTTATTTACAATCGTCTTGGAATAAAACCAGTGTAGTTACCATTGGGGTCAGGGAATTTTCCCCTTATCCTCCAGACAACGCAGCTTGGGATTACTACTCTGCGCCCTCCACCAAGTTTTCCATGCTGCCATGCTACAAATTGTCTGTAAGCTGCATGGCGGAACTGTCTGTTGTCCTCACCAGGGTCCGGGTCATCATAAACCGCTCGAAACTTATTCCACAATGTTCTGGCCAGGTGAAGAACTCCTCCATGTGTGGTACAGTTGAAATACATGTCTGGGGAGGCTGTTGGCAGCATTTCTTTTCCAAATCAGTTGGCATATCTCTGCAGTGGGAGCATACACACCATGAAGGTTGATTGGATGTTGGAGGTGTTGTGGCAGGTGGACCAGAGAGGGCAAGTACATCAAACAGAACACCAGGGTCTCTGTCCAGCACCATGGTAAGGACATCAATAGCCTGCTGAGGGTTCAGGTTCTGTATGTGTTGCTACAAAAGTGGAAAGAGATGCTACAGCAACAGTATTTAGGATCATTTAGTGTAATTTTGTTATGCTTACACGTTCAAAGTCTATTCGCTCGGAACGAAGATTCCGAACTCGAGTGATATCTTCATCTCCAAGGTCCACAGCTGAGTGTCTCGCACTTCTTCGGCCTCTAGACACACCGCGGCCTCTAGACGCACCACGGCCACCACGGCTTTGAGATGATGGTGGGCATCTCCTTTTTGCACCACGTCTTGAGGATGCAATGGGAGGTTCAAACTCTTCCTCAGAGGATTCCTCTATCACTGAACTCTAATTTGTATTAGAATAAAAATAATTATACTAATATAAAAAGTACTCTTGCATATTAATCAATTTTGACACAGATCAGGTTTACATCTAGTCAAAATTTGGGCTAAACCAACAATAAACAGAAACCCTATGAAAACAACCATGATTATAGGAGGACTACACAGAATGCAGTGTTTATTCATGATTTCTACATAAATTATATGCTTTGATATATTCATCCCATCTTGAATGGCAAAGCAATTAAAAATAAGCTAATTACTTGTAATAAATGCTAACAATTTAATAGGATTAGTTTTATTTACAATATAGATTGTCAACTGTTACTGGTATTTTAAAATATATTTATAGATATTCTTTATAAAATGCCTTTTGTAAACAGTAAGTGTTTAATGTGCTGGTTAAAAACAACTGTCTTACCTCAGATAACTCCATTGCTAACACTAGCTCAGCTCTATTATGAAGAAGCAATGCTCTGGTGTTGGCTCGGCTTTTCCTGCGCGTGCACATTAGGAGGCGTGGCTTTCGGCTCTTTCAGGAAGGGCGGGGGAGTGAGGAACAGCCGTTCGAATTTAAAAGTCTCCTCCTCCTCACCCTGCCGGTGTCATCTTACGGACCCTGCCTTTAACTTGTCATGTTTTAATTGTTTGGAAAATAAATTCTTATTTTTTAAAACCCTGACTCTTTCCTTGAATCAAAACAAAGTGTTTACAATCCCTGAATAAACAACGAATCCTAGAATCTTCTGATTTAACGTGCACAGTGGTAATAAGGCATGATGGATCCATGTTCTCATTCTGTTTACACCAAATTCTGACTCTACCATTTGAATGTCTCAATAAAAATGGAGAATTATCAGACCAGGCAACATTTTTCCAGTCTTCAACTGTCCAGTTTTGGTGAGCCGGTGCAAATTGTAGCCTCTTTTTCCTATTTGTAGTGGAGATGAGCGGTACCCGGTGGGGTCTTCTGCTGCTGTAGCCCATTCAATTCAATTCAATTAAAGTTTATTTATATAGCGCCAAATCACGACAAGAGTCGTCTCAAGGCACTTCCTTTAATAAACATTCCAATTCAGGTCAGTTCATTAAGCCAATCAGAAATAATGTTTCCTATATAAGGAACCCAGCAAATTGCATCAAGTCACTGACTAGCGTCAGTGACTATACAGCAATCCTCATACTAAGCAAGCATGCAGCGACAGTGGAGAGGAAAACTCCCTTTTAACAGGAAGAAACCTCCAGAGAATCCTGGCTCAGTATAAGCAGCCATCCTCCACGACTCACTGGGGATCGAGAAGACAGAGCAGGCACACACACACACACACACACACAAAGATAAGTAATGTGTCTATAGTTATATTGTGATGTCTTAGTAAATATTCTATTCGGTGAAAGATACATTTTATTGTATTTATCCTAGTGGATCTATAATTAAACGGATAAACTAGTATTAGCACATCAAACGTCAAGGAAAGCAAAAAGTTATTATCAGGAGAGGGAGAATGTATTAGTGGTTAGCAGCAGTGTGCTAGACGATGGCCCCCTCCATGAGGCCACCACAGCTCAGCAGAACATCGTTGTAGCTTCTTCTGGGGAGAAAAACACTTAGAGAGAAAATAAAGTTAACAGCTGAAATAGCAGGAAATAATACAGTTAAGGAGCAGACTGTAGAATAAAGTAGTCAAGTGTGAAAAGTGGTCAGTGTATCCTCCAGCAGTCTAAGCCTATAGCAGCATAACTACAGAGATAACTCTGGATAATCTATCCTATTAAGATGGAGGCATGTTGGAGGCAGGGCAAGGGAGAGCCGTCTTTACCGACTGTACACTCCAACTACCTCTACTCCCCCATTTGTCCAGATTTAGGCTAACACCAGATTTTAACCATAGGCCCTATCAAATAAAAATGTTTTAAGCCTATTCTTAAAAGTAGACAAAGTATCTGCCTCACGGACTAAAGCTGGGAGCTGGTTCCACAGGAGAGGAGCCTGATAACTAAAAGATCTGCCTCTCATCCTAATTTTAGATATTCTGGGAACCACCAGTAGACCTGCAGTCTGAGAGCAAAGTGATCAGTTAGGAACATACAGAACAATCAGATCACTGATGTATGATGGAGCTTGATTATTAAGAGCTTTATATGTGAGAAGAAGGATCTTAAAATCTATTCTGAATTTAACAGGTAGCCAATGTAGGGAAGCTAAGACAGGAGAGATATGGTCTCTCTTTTTAATTGTCATCAGAACTCTAGCTGCAGCATTTTGGACAAGCTGAAGACTTTTAACTACATTCTGTGGACTTCTTGAGAGTAATGAATTACAGTAATCCAGTCTTGATGTAATAAATGCATGAACTAGTTTTTCAGCATCACTCCTGCAAAGGATGCTTCTAATCTTAGCAATATTCCGAAGGTGGAAAAAGGAAATCCTACAAACCTGATTAACCTGGGATTTGAATGACATGTCCTGGTCAAAGATAACACCAAGGTTCCTTACTTTGTTCTCGGAGATTAATGTAATGCCATTCAAGTCAGGTGATTGGCTAAGCAATTTCCTTTTCTGGATTTCTGGTCCAAAGATGAGAACTTCCGTCTTGTCTTGATTTAAAAGCAAAATGTTTAGAGTCATCCAATTTTTTATGTCCTCAAGACAAGCCTGTAATCTACCCAACCGATTAGGTTCATCGGGGTTAATGGATAAATATAACTGAGTATCGTCAGCATAACAGTGGAAGTTTATCCCATGCTGTCTAATGATTTTACCAATTGGGAGCATATATATAGTAAAAAGAATTGGTCCAAGCACTGAACCCTGTGGTACTCCGCAAGTAACCCTGGAGTATGAAGACGATTTGTCATGTACATTTACAAAATGAAATCTGTCAGACAGGTAGGATTTAAACCAGCCTAACGCTGCTCCTTTGATCCCTACAACATGTTCAAGTCTTTCTAAAAGAACATTGTGATCAACTGTGTCAAAGGCAGCACTGAGATCTAACAAGACTAGAACAGACACAAGATTCTTATCTGAGGCCATGAGAATATCATTTGTAACTCTCACTAATGCAGTTTCAGTGCTGTGATACTCTCTAAAACCAGACTGAAATTCCTCAAACAGAGCATTAGTGTTTAAATGCTCACATACTTGGATGGCCACTATTTTCTCCAGGACTTTGGATAAAAATGGAAGGTTAGATATTGGTCTATAATTCATTGGGTCATCTGGATCCAGAGAAGGCTTCTTAAGTGAAGGTTTGATTACAGCAACCTTAAAATC
>SSNQ01034239.1:204965-220707 GCA_006942095.1 Nothobranchius kuhntae
ATCATTTTCAATGTCCACATGAATGTTGAAATCCCCCACTACAATGACCTTATCAGTATTTAGCACCAAATCAGATAAAAAATCAGAGATCTGATCCAAAAACTCAGAGTAAGGGCCTGGTGGACGATATAAAACTACAAACAAGAGTGGTTTTACAGTTTTGCAATCTGGATTAGGAAAACTAAGAATAAGATGTTCAAACGAACTGTAACTATTAATCTGTAAGGGACTGATTAATAAGTCCGAATGAAAAATGGTTGCTACTCCTCCTCCTCGCCCTGTACTTCGAGCAATATGATGATTTAAATAATTTGAGGGAGTCGACTCGTTTAAGCTAGCATAGTCCTCTTGCTGCAGCTAGGATTCTGTGAGAGAGAGCAAAGAGATCTGATTATCACAAATCAAGTCATTAACTAACAAAGTCTTAGAAAAAATGGATCTAATGTTCAACAACCCACATTTAATTTTTCTAGTTTTCTACTCAGTTGAATTTGTTCTGATATTTATGAGATTTCCATGGTTTGCTTTATTAAGCCTGATATTTAATCTGTGTGGTTTTGGCCGTGGGCAGGACACTGTCTCCATGGGGTAGTGGGTGGGTAACAGTACAGAAGCTGCAGAGGGGTGGGTTAAACTACTACTCTGCTTCCTGGTCTGGACCCTGGGTTGTCATGAAGGACTAAAAACTGGCCATGTTCCGTCTCAAGGTTGTGTGTTGTGGCTGCTTTGCTGCGTTCCTCGGTTGTAACGACTGGTTATTTCAGTCAAAGTTGCTCTTCTGTCAGCTTGAATCAGTCGGCCCATTCTCCTCTGACCGCTAGCATCAACAAGGCATTTTCGCCCACAGGACTGCTGCATACTGGATGTTTTACCCTTTTCACACCATTCTTTGTAAACCCTAGAAATGGTTGTGGGTGAAAATCCCAGTAACTGAGCACACTGTGAAATACTCAGACCGGCCCGTCTGGCACCAACAACCATGCCACGCTCAAAATAGCTTAAATCACCTTTTTTTCCCATTCTGACCTTCAGTTTGGAGTTCAGGAGATGGGCTTGACCAGGACCACACCCTAAATGCATTGATGCAACTGCCATGTGATTGGTTGATTAGATAATTGCATTAAGGAGAAGCTGAACAGGTGTTCCTAATAATCCTTTAGGTGAGAGTAACTGTGAATGTGAAGTTCCATTCGATCGGTAACCCACGTTGCCTGCTGGTGGTGGTCGGAGGGACTGGTGGCGCCAGTGCTCGGCAGCCTCGCCTCTGACAGTGCGCCCCAGGGCAGCTGTGGCTACATTGTAGCTCATCCCCACCAGTGTGTGAATGTGTGTGTGAATGGGTGAATGACTGATTGTGTTGTAAAGTGCCTTGGGGGGTTCCAGGACTCTAGAAGGCGCTATATCAAATACAGGCCATTTACATCATGCTTCTGTGTTTCATACAGATGTTCAACAGCTGGTGCTGGTTAAGGAAGAAGCTCCTGAGGAACAGAGTGCAGGTGAGGACCAGAAAGACTCAGAACACGTCCACATGAAGGAGGAACAAGAAGAAAACTGGACCAGTCTGGAGGGAGAGCAGCTCCATTTGAAGGAGAAAACAGATGCTGCCAGGTTTCCATTCACATTGGCTTCTATAAAGAGTGAGGATGATGAAGAGAAACCTCTTTTCTCACAGCTTCATCAGCAGAAAATAGAAGACAAAGAAGTTCCAACCAGTAGCTCAGCTCACCAGATGACAGCAGAAACTGGTGGAAGAGCAGAAACTAGCAGGAACCAAGATCTGAACCCTCATGAACAGACATCTGATTCTTCAGAAACTGAAATGAGTGGAGATGATGATGAAGAGGATGTTGATGTGAATCTAGACTCTGAGCTGTCAGACTCTGGGTCTGAAACTGGGGAAGAAGACAGTGACTGGACTGAAAGCAGGTCTTCTAAGTCACATGTTAGGACTGTCAACAAGTCCTTTAGCTGCCCTGAGTGTGGTAAACAGTTTCTCCACAAGAGGTCTCTCCAGAAACACGTGAGCGTGTCAGGTCATTCAGCAATAAGGTCTTCAAGCTGTTTGGTCAAAAAGAAATATGTTAGAGTGAAGCAAAATGTAGACTCATGCAAGAAAGTCCAGAAAGAACTAAAATCATTTAGTTGTGATGTCTGTGGAAAAATATTTAGTGCAATGTGTAATTTAAACAGGCACATGAGAGTCCACACAGGAGAAAAACCTTTTGTCTGTGAGACTTGTGATCAAAGATTTGCCTATAAACAAGTCTTAGACGTTCACATGAAAGTCCACACAGGAGAAAAACCTTTTGCCTGTGAGATCTGTGGTAAAAGATTTCGCAAAAAGGTAGCTTTAAACAGTCACATGAAAGTCCACACAGGAGAAAAACCTTTTGCCTGTGAGACCTGTGGTCGAAGATTTTCCCATAAACAAGCCTTAGACGTTCACATGAAAGTCCATACAGGAGAAAAACCTTTTGCCTGTGAGACCTGTGGTCGAAGATTTGCCCATAAACAAGCCTTAGACGTTCACAGGAAAGTCCACACAGGAGAAAAACCTTTTTCCTGTGAGCTCTGTGGTCGAAAATTTAGCCGAAAGGCAGCTTTAAACGTTCACACGAGAGTCCACAAGGGAGAAAAACCTTTTGTCTGTGAGACCTGTGGTCAAAGATTTGACTATAAAGCAGCTTTAAATGATCATGTAAGAATCCACACAGGAGAAAAACCTTTTGTCTGTGAGACCTGTGGTAAAAGATTTAGCCGTAAGGCAACTTTAAACATTCACATGAGAGTCCACACAGGAGAAAAACCCTTTGCCTGTAAGACCTGTGCTCGAAGATTTGCCTATAAACAAGACTTAGGCATTCACATGAAAGTTCACACAGGAGAAAATCCTTTTGCCTGTGAGCTCTGTGGTCGAAGATTTTGCCGAAAGGCAGCTTTAAAGGTTCACATGAGAGTCCACAAGGGTGAAAAACCTTTTGTCTGTGAGACCTGTGGTCAAGGATTTGACTATAAAGCAGCTTTAAATAATCACGTGAGAGTCCACACAGGAGAAAAACCTTTTGCCTGTGAGACCTGTGATCGAAGATTTAGCCGAAAGGCAACTTTAAACATGCACTTGAGAGTCCACACAGGAGAAAAACCTTTTCCCTGTAAGCTCTGTGGTAAAAGATTTGGCTATAAGACTGCTTTAAACAGGCACATGAGAGTCCACACTTGAGCCCTGCACTGAAGCCCTAGGCCCTGGGTCGGGCTTCGGGCCAACGACTGTGTAATTACCTCGGACACGGGCCGGGCGCCTTTATTTTTAATCAAATTCATTAAAAAAATTGAAACAAACCAGGGGTCGGCAACCTGTTCCCATCAAAGAGCCATTATTACCCGTTTCCCACAGTAAAGAAAACACTGGGAGCCACAGCAGCCACGGCGTTGTGGGTGGGGCCTACCCTCGGACAGTAGAGCGCTGCTCACAACAGGTGACAGCAGCCAGTACCGGTCGCTCGTGTACATCAAAGTTATCTTTCATAAGACGATAATCAATAAAACGATTTATATAAAGTGGATCCAGAAGTTGTAGCCCGTCTCTGCCTACAATATTTAGATATTTTTCACCCTGTTGGTGGTTTTACTGAGCAGGTGCCACTTTTGTCATACGTTTCTTTTTAAAACATGTTTAGACTGTTCAGAATACAAATCCAGGCTCTGTCACGTTTGATTGTTGTAATTAAACTTTGTAGGTGGGGAAGGTCAGAAAAGGATCCGATCATTTTGTTTTTCCCTCATTTACAGTGACGGAGATAACGGCGCAGTGCGCCTGGCTCTGGTGTTAATCAAGTTTAATTTTATCTTATTGCAACAATTTTCACAAGAAAACAGAAAAGTTAAAAGCAGGGCTTGTGTTGACCGGACAGTTCCCGTATTTGACCGTTTATTTTGACGGCGAAAGAATAGAAAGAATTACCCCGACGCATGCAGACGAACTGACATTTTATTCGTTATGCACATTGCAGATGTAGCTAAATCACCCAAGAAAAGATTCCCATCTGAACATCTGAGCTGGACACTGCTCAGTGCAGCTCGCTGTCAGCGTGTACTACATAAGGTACACAGCGAGCTGAAGATGTGGAGAGGGGCTTGGAGCACGTCTCAGAACCAGAGCGCATGCGGGAAGATTCCTCCGACTGAATTCAGTCGGAGGAATCTTCCCGCTGATCTGAATCTGATGCGGCTCTGTGTGCTTGTAAAATAATGAATAGATATTTAAATAAAATGCTTTATATTTTACTGAATTAATTTTCTATCTGTAAGTCAATTCTATGTAAAGATTGTCTGTGTAAACCTGAACAGGTCCAACCCGGTCTTACTGTGAGACCGGGTTGACGGGTCACGCTTGTGCGTAATCATAGGTGCTTTCTGAGCTAAAGAGGATGTGAGATTCTTGGCTTCTCCTCAGACAGCTCCTGGATGTGTCGCCACATTGGAGACAGGAACAAGCGCTATTCAGCCAAAGTTTCATAATCAGGGAACATTTTCTAAGTGACAAGTCTTTCTGAGAGACAGGGTTTAGTAAACACTCGCTTCAGTGGGAGGAACCTTCCCGCATGCGCTCTGGTTCTGCGACGCGCTCCAAGCCAATCTCCACATCTTCAGCTCGCTGTGTACATATGCGCTGACAGCGAGCTGCGCTGAGCAGTTTTCCAGCTCAGATGTTCAGATGGGAATCTTTTCTTGAGTGATTTAGCTACATCTGCGATGTGCGTAGAATAAAATGTCAGTTCGTCTGCATGCCTCGGGGTAATTCTTTCTATTCTTTCTCCGTCAAAATAAACGGCCAAATACGGGAACTGTCCAGTCAACACAACACAAGCCCTGCTTTTAACTGTTTTGTTTTCTTGTGAAAATTTTTGGAAAGATAAAACTTAACTTGATTACCACCAGAGCCTGCGCCGTTATCTCCGTGACGGTAAATGAGGGAAAAACAAATTGATCGGATCCTGCACGTCTTTTAACACATTGGTCAGGATTGATACACTTTGTTTTCATTAGTTGGTTAAAAAAAAAGTCGGGCACGGGTCGGGCCAGAGAATCCTGAAAACCTTTTCGGGCCGGGTCGGGCTGGGGCTCCACCCCCTCGGGCCGGGCCGGACACGGGCTCAGATTTTAGGCCCGTGCAGGGCTCTAGTACACACTAGAGAAAAGCTTGTTTTCCTGTGAGACATGTGGTTGAAGATTTAGAGACAAGACAGACTTAAACTGTCACATTACACTTCTCACATGACAATGAATTATTTTGAAGGTGTTTTTGATGGGAAAAAACTTCCATCGGTGAGAGCAGGGGAGTGGAGATGGAGGAGAATGTGTGTGTGTGTGTGTCTAGGGGCGTAGCAAGCTTTTGTAAAGTGTGTGTAAGAGCCAATTAATTGCTAATTCATTTATGTTTATGTATTTAGCAGGCGCTTTTGTCCAAAACGACTTACAATTGATAATCGGCATGTTGCCCTTGAGGCTAACAACAACAACATGACATCAGTGACTACGTTTACATGCAGCCAATATCCGGGTTATGATCGGGTTAAGGTCGACATTCGGGTTTCTGAGTTGATCAGAATAACCCGTTTACAAGCACAAATAGAAAGAGCAACCTCTAACTTGCATAACCCGATGTAAATGCGGACGTTGGGGTAGCGTCAGGACATATGGACTACGTTCAGACGCAATATGCGTCATTTCCGGTTCTTCTCGTTCCGATATCCGTGAAAACAACAACATTTTTCCCAGTTCGGAAGAGATAGCGACCGCGTTTGTTTGCGCTTTAGTTTCCTCGTCACTCCGAAAGTGTGGTGCTGTGCTGCGACTCGCCATGTTGCTCCCAACTTGTTGTTTACTTCCGAAATTCTGGTGCATACAAGACGTCTCGCTACTCAAAAGACCAAGATTCCTTGCGAACAGAGCATGCGCAGAACACACGCTTTGATGGGGATATCCCGGTATGCGTTTACATGACCAAACATTCGGGTTAGAAAAGGGTTACCCCAGGTGTAGTAACTGGGTTTTATGAGCATATCCGGGTTTCTGGCGGTGTTTACATGGCCGTGCGGAACCGGGTTATTTTGAATATTCGGGTTTTAAAAGGGTTACTGGCTGCATGTAAACGCACTGTCATGGAGAGGAGGGAACAAGGAGTGGATGGTAGAGAAGGGGGACGGGTGCAGGGAGGGTGCTAGTTTACAAGATGCTCTCTGAAGAGCAGGGTCTTCAGGAGTTTCTTGAAAATTGAAAAGGAAGCCCCTGTTCTGGTAGTGCTTGGTAGGTCATTCCACATTTGTGGAACGATGCATGAGAAGAGTCTGGATTGTCCTGAGCGTGGTGTAGACACTGCTAGCCGACGATCCTGTGATGACCGGAGCGGCCGGGCCGAGACGTAAGCCTTTGCAAGAGGATTCAGGTAGATGGGAGCCGTACCATCTCGGACTTTGTATGCTAGTGTTAGCAATTTGAATTTGATGTGTGTTGCTAGCGGTAGCCAGTGGAGCTCAATGAACAGAGGGGTGACGTGTGCTCTTTTTGGCTGATTGAAGACCAGACGCACCGCTGCGTTCTGGACCATTTGAAGAGGTCTCACAGTACAGGCTGGAAGACCAGTTAGAAGGGCATTGCAGTAATCAAGGCAGGAGATGACAGTAGATTGCACCAGGAGCTGGGTGGCATGTTGTGTTAGGTATGGTCTGATCTTTCGTATGTTATACAGCGCAAAGCGGCATGAACGAGCAACAGAGGCAACATGATCTTTAAAGGTCAGGTGTTCATCAATCACAACACCCAGATTTCGAACTGCCTTTTGGATATATTTGTGAATAATTACATTTTTGGTTCTTTTTTAAAACACAGATACGTTTTTTCTTTACCTTGCTGACGTTTCGTTTGCGGCTGCAAATATCTTCAGAGCTGACGCTGATGGTGGCATCACTTCCTACTCCGTTTATCAATGGGCCCATGCGCGATCCAATGTGTAAACCCCATCATCTCTGTTCATGGTCCCACATCCACGTCTCCTTATCTTGATAGCTTCTTTTATCCATCTTTTGTATTTCTGTTGTTCGGTGTTTATGATCCTTGTGTTGTCCCAGTCCATTACATGGTTTTCTCTTGTGCAGTGATCTGTTACGGCTGACTTCTTTATTGTGCTTTCTGCTTCTTCTTTTGCTGCTCTTGTGTGTCTTCGACTTGTTTATTTCTCGCACTCCTTTCTATGTTCTATTGTTCGTGTGTTGAGTTGGCGTCCGGTTTCTCCTACGTATGTTTTATTGCAGAGTTTGCATGGGATTTCGTAAACGACTCCACACTTAAGTCCAGCTGATATTTAGTCTTTTGGGTGTGCTAGTCTCTTTCTAACTGTTGTGTATGGTTTTATTAGTGTGTTTATGTTTTGTTTTTTCATTGTTGCTCTTATTTTTTCTGTTATGCCTTTGATGTATGGTAGGGTTATCACTGGTTTTGTTCTTGTCTTTCTGGGTTTCTGGTTCTTTGCTTTGGTTGTTCTTTTCTTTTTGTTGTTGTTTGTTGTTTTCCTTTGTTTATTGCCCATGTCGGGTGTCCGTTTGTTTATTGCCCATGTCGGGACAAACACAGCAAGAACGTACAAAAGATATTAGTGAATAAGCTTAAAAAATGCATATTTGTGATGTTTAAAAAATATAATTTCATAAAAAAAATACAGAAACACTTAAGTTAAAATCTTACAATGTAGAAGTGTTAGATTCAGAAACAATTTCTTTGTATTTTGGGCTTCCTGTATCCCATAATTCCTTGTATAGAAGGTTTAGGTTTTTTTTCTTTTTTTTTTGGGTAGATGGGAGTTGGAGCGTTAGGAGGCAACACAGTTTTTGACCGAGTTGTAGCATGTTTTGATTTTTAATTAAACCATCTTTTTATAAAGAAGATCATCTGGTATTATTCGCATGATCACAAATCTAAATTGCTCGACCGACTTCCAACGGTGACTTAAAGAAGAAAAAGAACCAGAATGCCACCACGTTTTAAGTAAAAAAAACTTGCTTCAAGCCGGCATAGTGCAGACTGCAGAGAGACGCAGCAGGTGCGGCACATTGAGGATGTAAAGTTAAAAGCACTGCGCTGCCATGAAGATGCCGGCATTAACAACGGATTATTACTCAAAAGAAGGTAACAAATCCTTTTAATATTTCATGCTGAAGACAGAAAAGGACGCGAGTTGGATGCACGTGAAGTTTGGTGGAAAAACGAAAGTAAAACGGTCTCTCTTTTTTCTCTCTGTGTCTGCGGACTGCATGCAATGAACACGGGATTTGATGACGGGCAGTGTGAAGTTTTTGGCCATTTAAAAGAAGCGGTGCTACAAAATGTCTAACTAGAAGAAACTTGATTTAAAGAGAAGACAAGAGGTGCAGGCAGCTAGGGTCAATAAACTGCATTTGTGAGATGGCTGATCAAAATGAAGGGAGCATGATAGAAGATGAAAGAGAGGAGAGAAGGACATGTAAATGAACAGAAAAAGGGGTTGAAAGAGAAATTACACAGATGTATTGACTTAAGAAGACGGACATTAGGAACGATCACAGGAAAAATAAGAGTTAAAAATATTGATGAGTGATTCACAAAATCTTCAAAGTGTGAAAGAAATAATGGAATGTGACTTTGCCCTGGCTCTAAATGAGTTCAGCAACCACAATAATGCTGGCAGCCTTTTGTCTGAAGAGAAAAAAATATGGGGTCAGAATACTTGGTTTGAACCCAAAATGGGAGTTATTAAAGGGTTTATGAAAAATACAAAAAAAGTAGATAGCAGAAGATCATAAAAACATGACCCAAAAAGATGTGCTGCAAGAGACAGGGACACTGTGAGAGGACGCTCACACTGCCACACAGAGATTCTAAACATGGTGAAAAGTGACTGTTTCGCTTCACTTGAACAGAATAATTCAATAGGAAGTAAATCATCTTGTGATCAAGTTCCTATCCAGGAGGAGACCCGTGGGCTCACAGGGGCAGAAGAAGAGGAATGTGTGCTCTCGATTGTACCAGTTAAAATTAAATTGAAAAGAAGTGGGGAGTACATAGAGACATACGCTATTCTAGACCCAGGAAGCACGGCAGCATTCTGCACTGAAGATCTGCAAAAGAGACTGAAAGTCAAAGGAAATCCTACAGGAATACTTCTAAACACCATGAGTCAAGAAAAGCTAGAAAACCGGAAACAAATAAACAGCTTTGTTAGAAAAGACCTGGAAGTGACTTACCCGAGGTATTTACTCACACAAGCATACCAGTAAGCAATGAAAACATACCCAAACAATCAGACATTCAAAGGTGGTCTTATCTGCAAGAAGTGAGGCTACCAGAGATAGAAGCCAATGTGGACCTGCTTATAGGAGCAAACTGTGCAACAATGGAACCATGGTGTGTCATCAATGGACAGAATGGAGGTCCTTACGCCGTGAAAACCACCATGGGCTGGATTGTGAATGGACCCATTAGACAGTCCACTTCAGAGGGAAAGTAGACACCATCAGATGAAATATTTTATCGACTCAACGTAACGTGGTTTTAGACACATCTGAGAGTGTGTGTCTGGACAGTTTTGTCCTGGTTGAAGCCGAGAGTCTTGATAAAGTTTTCTCCCCAGTGAGACCCACCACATGTGTCCTGGACCCTATTCCCACAAGTTTTTTTAAACAATTTTATGATTCTTTTACAGATGAGGTTTTAACTATGATGAACTGCTCCCTTCAGACGGGGGTCTTTCCTGACGCTTTTAAACAGGCGGTGGTGAGGCCTCTGCTGAAGAAGAACAATTGAGATTTTAACGATTTAAACAATTATCGACCAGTATCCAACTTACCATTTTTAAGCAAAATTTTAGAAAAGCTTGTTTTAATTCAACTGAATGATTTTGTCAACACCCATAATGTCTGAAAATTTTCAGTCTGGTTTTAGGGTCAACCACAGCACCGAGACGGCCCTTCTGAAGATTTTAAATGATTTTAGAGTAAATTATGATAAATGGATGGTGACTGTGTTGGTTCTACTGGATCTAAGAGCTGCCTTTGACACAGTAGACCACACTATTCTTTTAACTTGTTTGAAACGGATCGGCCTCTCTGGTGCTGTTCACCAATGGTTCACTCTACCTCGCAGACAGGACTTTTAATACTATCATTTTTTAAATTGATTAATTAATTAATTAGATTATTTATATAATTATTTATTTTATGTATTTTTTAAACAGAGTTTATATATATATATATATATATAATTTTTTTACCATAGATTTATGATCAACATTATTTTTATGTCTATATAACTTTTTTTATTACAATTTTCATTTTAGCTCTTATTTTATATTTGAACCTGAATTGAACCTTTTTCCAGTGTTTCCTCTGTGGGAGCCCTCTGCCCCGGGGGGCGGTGGTCTGCTGTGGCGACCTGGGTGCTTTCCAGGTGTGCCTAGGCGGAGGTGGGGGTCTCCGCCCTCCCTGCCCTGGGCGCCCTGTGTCGGTGCCTCGGCTGCTGCTGTGGATCTGCTGCTGTCGGGGCGGATGGCTCCCCTGATGGCGTTTCCTTATCTTAGCTGGTCTGGCTCATCTAAACTCAGTCCATTGTGTTTTTTCCATCGCGGGGGGATGTGTGTGCGTGTGTGCCGGAGGATGAGCTTTGTGAAGGGGTTTTTATTCTCAGACTGTTTTTAAATTCTGGGGATGGGTGGGAATGTGGATATGTGGGGCCTTTTTAATTTGTTAAGTACTTTGAGTTACATGCATTGTATGATTAAGTGCTATATAAATAAAGTTTGATTTGATTTGATTTGAACTAAATGATGCAGAGAACAAAGGACTAAATTTCCCAGTAAACAGAATTTCATTGATGGAAGTTGAGAAACTACTGGTCCAACAGTATAACACTGATTTTTCAGAACGTAATTATGATGACAAGGAAGAAATGTCTCAGGAAGTTAAACACTTCATACTGTCTGTAGAAAGGACAACAACATTTCAAAATGGACATTATAGTATTGGACTACTACTCAGAAATGAGAATCAGATGCCAAACAACTGTTGTGTCGCAGAACAACGAATAGCATGTTTAGTCAGAAAGTTTAAGAAGAATCTTCAGTTTTTTTGAAGACTACAAGAGTTTTATGGAAAACATCTTAACCAAGGGCTATGCTGTTCAGGTTCCAGAACATCAATTGAATCGGGATGATTAGAGAGTATTCTACATACAACACCACGGGTTTGTCACCCGAAGAAAGGAAACTTACGGGTGGTGTTTGACTGTACGGCTTTATTCCAAGATGTATCCCTAAACAAGGAGTTACTTCAGGGACCTGATCTGACTAACTCACCGGTGGGTGTTCTCTTACAATTCCGGGAAGAGCCAATAGCACTAATGGCAGACATTGAGTCAATGTTTTACCAAGTCAGTGTACCGGGACAAGATGCTGACCTACTTCGCTTTCTTTGGTGGCCGAATGGCAAGCTGGATGAGCCCATGAAAGAATATAGAATGATGGTGCATCTTTTTGGCGCTACTTCCTCTCCAAGTGTCGCCTTCTATGCATTAAAGAGAACTGCTGAAGATAATAGGGCAGAAGCGTCATCAGAAGCAGTCCAGACAGTCATGCAGAGCTTTTATGTAGACGACTGCCTGAAAAGTGTCCCCACAGAAGATGACGCAGTGAAACTGGTCAGTGGGCCAGTGGAGGATTTACATTGACAAAGTGGACGAGCAACAGTCGAAAGGTGTTGATGTCAATCCCCGAAGAACATAGGGCCAGCAACGTGAAAGATCTAGATCTTAGGCATGACAGTTTGCCGATTGAGAGAACTCTCGGTGTACAATGGGATACAGAAGCAGATGCTTTCATCTACACCATAAAGCTGCAAGACAAACCAACAACCAGAAGAGGCATTTTTTCTGTCATTAATTCCATTTATGACCCCCTCGGCTTTCTTGCACCAGTCATCTTGCCTGCAAAACTTTTGTTAAAAGACCTGTGTAAGGAGCTGCATGGTTGGGATAAAGAGATCGTCGAAAACTATGAAAATGTTTGGAGGAAAAGGAAGGAGGATGTTGTGCTTCTGTCCGGCTTTCATGTGAGTAGATGCTTAAAGCCTCCAGATCTTGGACATCCTGTTGTAGCTCAGTTGCATCATTTCTCTGATGCTTCAGATCACGCCTACGGGACAGTTTCTTACCTGTTGATGGAAAATGGAGAAAGCAAAAAGCATTGTGCTTTTCTCAATGGAAAGTCAAGAGTTGCCCCGCTTAAACAAGTCACTATTCCCAGGCTTGAGCTGACTGCTGCAGTGGTTTTGGTGAGGATGGACAAACTATTACGGCAAGAACTTCACATTCCATTGCAGTCTTCTGTTTTCTGGACAGATGCCACAACTGTGCTTAAACACACTGACAATGCAACTTCCCGCTTCGAAACCTTTGTTGCAAACAGAGTTTAATTGATGAGAGAAGCATCTAAACCAGTGCAATGGAAGTATGTAACATCAGCAGAAAATCCTGCAGATCAAGCAAGCAGAGGCTTAAAAGCTAAAGGTTTGATTTCCATCAAACCGAGGATCTTGGTTTCTTGGACCAAACTTTCTTCTCGATGAAACAGAACAGCCAGTGAGAAAAAAGGAAAATCTTCAAGGTGACCCAGAGGTCAAGACAGCAGCAACAGTTAATACAGTAAAAGTTGAGGAAGGTGTCGAACCAATGAATCTACTGATTGAGCACTATTCAGACTGGAATAAGCTAAAAAGACCAGTGGCCTGGATTATGAGGTTAAAGAAAGTGCTGTGGAGGTTAAAAGAGGAGAGAAAACAGTACTCAAAAATAATCCAGAAAGATGAAAAGGATTCTGAGAAACAAAAGTTAAAGATGCAAGTTGAAGAAATTTAAATCCACAATGGAAAAAATTTCACTTTCTTTGGAAGATCTTGAAATTTCTGAATCAGAAATCATTCGTTCCAGCCAAAAGCAACATTACCTAGAAGAAATCAAAGTCCTGCAGAAAGGAGGACAGCTTAGTGGCAACAATCCATTGTTAAAACTGGATCCAGTTCTTCAAGATGGGACACTCAGAGTTGGTGGAAAACTCAGCAAATCTGCTCTGCCAGAAAATGCTAAAAACCCAGCAATTCTTCCTAAACAAAGCAAGATCGCCGAACTCATCTTACGCAACATCCATTAAAGAACAGGCCACTGTGGGCGCATTTATGTGTTGTCACAACTACGACATCACTATTGGGTTCCACAAGCCAATTCAGCTTATATTAGTGAATACGTTTAAAAAAAATGCATATTTGTGATGTTTAAAAAAATATAATAGAATAAAAAAATACATAAACACTTAAGTTAAAATAGAATGTAGAAGTGTTAGATTCAGAAACATTTTCTTTGTATTTTGGGCTTCCTGTATCCCATAATTCCTTGTATAGAAGGTTTTGTTGTTGGGGTTTTTTTTTTTTTGGGTAGATGAGAGTTGGAGCGTTAGGAGGCAACACAGCTTTTTGACCGAGTTGTAGCACAATTTGATTTTTAATTAAACCACCTTTTTATAAAGAAGACCATCTGGTATTATTCGCGTGATTACAAATCTAAATTGCTCGACCAACTTCCAACGGTGACTTAAAGAAGAAAAAGAACCGGATTGCCACCACAGTGTGGGTGTTGAGATTCCTCTGATATAGATGTATGTATGTGTGTGTGTGTGTGTGTGTGTGTGTGTGTGTGTGTGTGTGTGTGTGTGTGTGTGTGTGTGTGTGTGTGTGTGTGTGTGTGTGTGTGTGCGCTGCGTGCGTGCGTGCGTGCGTGTGTGTGTGTGTGTGTGTGTGTGTGTGTGTGTGTGTGTGTGTGTGTGTGTGTGTGTGTGTGTGTATATGGATCCTGGTTCCGCCCGCCGGACAACTTGGATCTGTGGCTCGTATAGATCTAAGTTGTCCGGCGGGGAGTTCCATTCATAGCTGTGGCACCACGCCTGAGCCTATGTAGGGGAAACACTGCATAGCCACTTGGATAAATAAATACTAGGATAGAGGACGTGACATAGCTTCAGCATTGAGAGGTGCTGACCAAAATCAATGAGCTAAAAGTTCCTGACCTTATGAGAATCTATTTCCTCTAATGAGTAAAAGATCAGTGAGTCATTAGACCAGCGATGTTCGAAAGGCTCAGGAAAAGGTTTTATCCTTCCAACCAAAAGGAATGTGAATAGCTAAAAAGTTTGTTTTATCTTCACTAATATTATTACTCAATTTACATGAATCTTTGATACCTTAATTACTTACTTTTAATCTTAGATTCCTTTTGTGTTAATCTTTAATCATTCCTTGATATTTTAATCATTTACTTTTCTTTCATTTTTAATCTTGTAATATTTAACATTTTAATAGCTTGATTACAGTTTTACCTTTTATTACTTTTTTTACTTTGAAATTTTAACATTTTGCTATTCCTTAAAATTTGTATTGCATTTTAACTTTAGTTCAGTAGTTACACGTTTATGATTTTTCTTGTTTTTTCTTCTTTCACGTAATGAACCAGAGAAACGATAAAATATCAAAACTCAAAAACATGGATTTACTTTCAGTTTTTACCGTTCATACCGTAGCCTTTTGGCTAATTTTGTTGTGTTTAAACTTTGGTTCAGTAAAAGGGTTACTCTTTATAAGGACCCCAGGAAAACATCATCTCCTGGAAGGTGTTCGACCTAATAAAGCTACCTGGACAGCTGTATAACTGAGAGCTTCTTTCTCATAAGAGGAGCTCCAGTTCAGGACAACTTGACCTTTAACCCCAAAACCCCAGGGTCCGAGTGAGATCAACAAGGCTCGCGCTGCTTCTCTGGATCTGAACTGCACGTTCTGCTCTGCATCACAATTCTACGATACCCCCATCACCAAGCCCGGTGGGATTCAGAACACGGAACCGTGTGGGGAACATTCCTCCTGGCCAACACGGTCCATGGATTCAAGCCAATAGGTCAGCCGAGGAACTAGACCCACTGAGAACTGTCTGGTTTAGTTCCCTATGACAGTAAGGCCTCTGCGAGCAAGCAGGGGCGGTTTTACCATTAGGCATAGGTTGGTGGCTGCCTGGGAACCCCTAGCCCTGACTGCTGGTCCACAATGGACCATTCCTTTAAGACGCCGATGCACAAACAGGAAGTGATTGGTAGTCATTCCTCTCCAATCCAGTTGTTGGCGGTAATGCACCAAATAGTTGTTTGCCAAGTGCCATTAGACCACAAATAAGAAGAAGAAGAGAGGCGGGAGCAAACTCAAAGCGGTAGTCAAAACATTGAGCATGACTACCATTTGAATGTCTCAACAGAAATGGAGACTCATCAGACCAGGTAACATTTTTCCAGTCTTCATCTGTCCAGTTTTGGTGAGCCGGTGCAAACTGTAGCCTCTTTTTCCTGTTTAAAGTGGAGATGAGTGGTACCTGGTGGGGTCTTCTGCTGTTGTAGCCCATCCGCCTCAATGTTGTGCGTGTCGTGTCTTCACAAATGCTTTGGGTTAGGGTTAGGCTCTTCTATCAGCTTGAATCAGTCGGCCCATTCTGCTCTGATCTCCAGCATCAACAAGGCATTTGGCCCACAGGACTGCCGCATACTGGATGTTTTTCCCTTTTCACACCATTCTTTGTAAACTATATATATATATATATATATATATATATATATATATATATATATATA
>SSNQ01034239.1:222828-236323 GCA_006942095.1 Nothobranchius kuhntae
GGGTGTGTGTGTGTGTGTGTGTGTGTGTGTGTGTGTGTGTGTGTGTGTGTGTGTGTGTGTGTGTGTGTGTGTGTGTGTTACAGCATGGACACAGGTACTGGGGTGTGTGTGTTACAGCATGGACACAGGTGCTGGTGTGTGTGTGTGTGTGTGTGTGTGTGTGTGTGTGTGTGTGTGTGTGTGTGTGTGTGTGTGTGTGTGTGTGTGTGTGTGTGTGTGTGTGTGTGTGTGTGTGTGTGTGTGCGCGTGTGTTCCAGACAGCATGGACACAGGTACTGGTGTGCGTGCGTGTGTGTGTGTGTGTGTGTGTGTGTGTTCCGGACAGCATGGACACAGGTACTGGTGTGTGTGTGTGTGTGTGAGTCTTTATGACTGACGCAGGAGAAACAGAAACTAGCTTCGGGTCTGAGCTCTGGGCAGCTGGTGAATATAAACCCAGTTCATATTTAAATAGATGGTAAAGTGTAGTTACACCGAATTTCTACAATTGTAATGCAATGTCTGGCCAACACCTTTAATATCCAGTTGACTCTGGAAATAGGTAATTTGGGAATAGAATAGAATAAACTTTATTGAATCCACTGTGAGTAAATGCACTTGTTGCAGGAGCACCAACACATAAAACAATAATTAGAAGAAAAATAATAACAAGGTACCTGTGTGTACACATAGGCAGTAGACTAGTATTGTAACCTTCAACCGCTAAAACCACAAATCCTAATGTAAAACCTGGGTTCCAGAACTATGCAGCATACTACAAGAGACACAGCACCTGGAGAGTTTGTGATGCATCAAAAGAACGACAGTGGTTTGTGCCGTGTCGTTAGCTGCTGGTAAACATTCAACCCACTTGGTGAATGCACAGGTCACATTTAAGAAGTAATTTTTACCCCTGCTGGATTTGGTGAGGGGTCCCACCCAATCAAATAGCAGGTCGGACCACGGTGACGACGGTACTCTCTGAAAAGGAGCTTTGTGGATGGGGTTCGAGGGCTGAAAACTGACAACAAACCAAACAGCTCTGAATTAGGGGTGGGCGATATAGCCTAAAATCTATATTGCGATATATTTTGAAAAATGTGCGATATATGGCTTTCTTTTGCATATATGTCAAAAACGACTGTTTCTAAACATACTCATACCAGGTCCATTGCAGCAGCAGAGTAAACACACTTCAAAAAGTGTAAAATGCCATTTTAAGAATATTTATTGTGCAAAAATCAAAAAGCTTTTCAAGTAATATTTAAGATGTGTAACAGCAGGGTTTCCCTTACATAGGCGTAGCCGTGGCGGCCCGCCACAGCTGAAATCCCACCGCCACGCCTACAAGATCCCAAGTTGGTTTTTTTTGCGCTGTTTCCCGAAGAAGCAGCGGGAACTACTATGTTGTCGCTTTTGATCACAGCCGGCGGGCAGCAAGGAGGAGCAGGCAGGGCAAGGTGCAGTTACAGCATAAGTTACTGAGTTTAAAATTAGAAAGGTAACAGTGGATATAATGCTTTGTGGTTTACATGTTTCAGCAGCATTAAGATAAACGAGTGTTGATGATCTTGACAGGGTTTCCTCCAGTGCTTATTAGGCCAGGTTCTCCTCCCCCACCAGGCTAATCATCACTTATTCATGTAAAATTTATTTATTTTTCATGTCTGACTTTAACTGCATCTAATACTGTATTACGGCGTGAGTGCAACAGCGACAACTTAAGATCGATGTGTGAGCAGCCTGAGAGGTCGGGTGTTTTCATCTGAACCCTTAAAACCTCCAGCAGGCTACGCTGCACTATTGACGTGTTAGCGCACGGCGCTAACAACTTAGCGACGTGACATGTCTCGGAGAAAGCGTAAAAACACGTTGGACGCTTCTTCTGAAGCGGGAAAATAACGCCTGTCAGCCTACAGAGCACTTCTCTGCATTTCTTCTGGAAATCCCTATTTTTAGAAATAGATTTAATTAATTGGTCATTCAACGCGATTGATAAGATCTTTTCTACGATGAGAACGGAGGAGGGGGCTCCCACTTGCCCTCAAGGGACACACACAGCGGGATATGCGCTCGATTCCTGGAAGGTCTGGAGGATCGTATGCCTCTCTCAGTTGTCCATTGAGGATGTCGAAGACATGTGGATATTTGGCTTGATGATCACTGGATTTCTTCTGATCGGAGTGGGAGGATATCTGGTTTCCTGGTAATTTGGGAAGTCGTGAGTGATTGGACTGCGACCCGCACCCACGGAAAGCACCGCCCGGGCGGTGACCTCACAGACTGGGACGTTACTCGAGGTGAATCGTAAGCTGGACAATGTCCTTGCTGCGTTAACGGTATTAGTGCGCAAAATGGATGTTATCTCGGAGAGGGTCACTGGACGGTGTGGAGATGTTTAAAACCTGAATTAGCTTCACTGGAGGACTTGAATGATCAGTTACAGACTTCAAGGCAGAGAGGAAAATTATCTCTGCCTGACCCAAACAAAGTCTTGTTATCCAAATCTGACGCCAAGGCAGCCTTGAGCTGCTAACAACAACCCCCACGAAGGAAGGAATGCAGACAGATGCTGTGAAAACTTGACCTACCCCCCCGCCTTCAGATTGTGGACTTCTGCCTAGCGAGCTCATCAATCTGCAAGAACTCAATGTGCTCTGCGCTCCTGCCAAGATCTCCCACCCACCTGTGGATATTGTTGGCAGAGTGCCACACAGGGCTGCTCCCGCTGAGGAAACAGGATCCCAGCCCCCGCCTCCCCATCGGAGTCTCATGTTGTGAACTGTGATGGTCGTGCTTATATGTTTGAGGCATTTTTTTGCATAGTAGAGCTACGCCCTGCCAGGAGTAACTCTGGTATGCCTTTTTTTCCCTCCCCCAACTTTCCTCATGTAATCCCCTTTTCATCTCATTGAAATGAGCGCCGTTATGGCTGCTCTCGTGGTCTGCCTGTATCTGTTCTGTCTACATGTGTGTGTGTAACCCTGGTCAGGCTGTTCTGCGAAGTCACTCTACCTCTAAACCAGTGAGAAGTCATTCAATTTGAAAAGTAATTTCCTGTTTTCTGAGTCAGTTCTGTTCTCACAAACTTAAAGCAATAATACTACTGTTATATGTGTGAATGTGAAGTTCCATTCATCATTAATTCACATTGTATTTGTGTTTCCTACAGATGTTAAACAGGTGGTGCTGGTTAAAGAAGAAGCTCCTGGTGAGGACCAGCAGGACCCAGAACACCTTCACATAAAGGAGGAACAGGAGGAACTCTGGACCAGTCTGGAGGGAGAGCAGATCCATCTGAAGGAGGAGACTGATGCTGCCAGGTTTCCAGTCACTGTAGTTACTGTAAAGAGTGAGGATGATGAAGAGAAACCTCTGATCTCACAGCTTCATCAGCAGCAACTAGAAGACAGAGATGTTCCAACCAGCAGCTCAGCTGACCAGATGACAGCAGAAACTGGTGGAGGAGCAGAGAGTAGCAGGAACGCTGATCTGAACCTTCATGAACAGACTTCTGATTCTTCAGAGACTGAAGTTAGTGGAGATGATGAAGAGGATGATGATGTGAATGTAGATTTTGAGCTGTCAGACTCTGGGTCTGAAACTGCAGACGAAGACTGTGACTGCACTAAGAACAGGTCTTCCGAGTCACATATTAGGACTGTCAACAAATCCTTTAACTGTCCTGAGTGTGGTAAACATGCGAGAGTGACAGGTCATTCACCAAAAATGTCTTCGAGTTGTTTGGTTAAAAAGAAATGTGTCAGAGTGAAGCAACATGTAGACTCATGCAGGAAATTCCAGAAAGAGCTAAAATCATTTAGTTGTGATGGCTGTGGAAAACAATTTAGTGTAAATTCAAATTTAAACAATCACATGAGAGTCCACACAGGACAGAAGCCTTTTGTCTGTGAGCTCTGTGGTCAAAGATTTAGACAAAAGGTTACTTTAAGCAATCACATGAGAGTTCACACAGGACAGAAGCCTTTTCCCTGTGAGCTCTGTGGTCAAAGATTTAGACAAAAGGTTACTTTAAGCAATCACATGAGAGTTCACACAGGACAGAAGCCTTTTGCCTGTGAGCTCTGTGGTCAAAGATTTAGCCATAAGACAACGTTAAACAGTCATATAATAGTCCACACAGGACAGAAGCCTTTTGCCTGTGAGCTCTGTGGTCAAAGATTTAGGCTTAAGACAACGTTAAATACTCACATAATAGTCCACACAGAACAGAAGCCTTTTGCTTGTGGGCTCTGTGGTCAAAGCTTTAGCCGAAAGACAACTTTAAACAATCACATGAGAGTCCACACAGGACAGAAGCCCTTTGCCTGTAAGCACTGTGGTCAAAGATTTGGCCGAAAGGCAACTTTAAATGATCACGTGAGAGTTCACACAGGAGAGAAACCTTTTGCCTGTGAGCTCTGCGATCAAAGATTTGGCCGTAAGGCAACTTTAAATGATCACATGAGAGTTCACACAGGACAGAAGCCTTTTGCCTGTAAGCTCTGTGGTCAAAGATTTAGCCATAAGGTAACTTTAAACAGACACATAATAGCCCACACACGACAGAAGTCTTGCCTGTGAGCAATGTGGACAAAAATTTAGTCATAACACATATTTAAATAATCACATGAGAGTCCACACAGGACACAATGAACAGGAGCCACAAAGGTGTGGTTCACTGAAAAAACAATTGTTAATAATTATTTCTGATAATAATTGGTCACAGTTTTTCATGCAGGCTGAAAATGGAAATAACCTCCTACACGTATCTCCTGCATTAGCTTCTGATAAATAGGGCTGCAACAACGAATCGATGAAAATCGATTACTAAAAGTGTTGGCAACGAATTGCGTCATCGATTCGTTGTGTTGCACAACTCTTCCAAAAGCCCCCTCCCGCCCGCCGTTGCGTGCAGACCGGAGAGCCGGCAGGTGTTTGGAAGAGGAACATGGCAGAAGCAGCGAGACCCAAAAAAAGTAAAAACTTCTAAAGTTTGGGAGCATTTTCAGTTAAACCAGGTGAAGACATTCGTTACCTGCAACGTTTGTAGGTCAGACTTAGCATGGCACGGGNGTTATATACTGGTTAATATATTTTTGGGTTCAGTTGCTTTCATGTGGCCTAATGTGAGTCTATTTGGGATCATTGGAATGATCAGCAGCATTTCTTGATGTGACTTTATGGCAGTTGCCCAGGGCATCATCACAAGGAGGATGGCATTCATTTACTTTTGTTTTATTTGGTATTTTTTCAGTCATTTTTGGAAATAGTGATTAATTTTGATTAATTCACAGCCTATGTTTAATTACATTTAAAAATCAATTGTTTGACATCCCCAATTATAATAAATGTCTACAGATGAGATCAAACAAAACAGATGAGAATTGCCCTTAAATAGCAAGTCACCCCCAAATAAACTTTTTTTTGCTGATAAACTAAATAAACGAGTGTCTAATCGTGCTGCAGACGCATGTCGTCAATAATTTGGCACTTCAGTGCATCTTAGTTAAAATTTAAATATTCTACCTAAAACTGGCATTGTTGTGCCGTTGTCAGGTAAAAACTCTGCACTGTATTTTAATTTAAATCTGCCACCGCTATTGGCTAAGAAGTATGCTATGATGTAAACTGGTACATTATGATGTCACAATGCTGTCGTGGGCCAGAGTGTGTGTGTATTTGTTAGCGGCTCCGCCCTCTCGGTCTGCCAGGCAACAGCATGTGTTGCATTTTTCAAACATGAAGTGAGAGTGGAGTTAGACTCTGGTAGGGGGTGACTTCCTCTTTAAGCTGTTTAACTTGGACCAAGCATTTTAGGTCACAGATAGGTGTAGCTTAGGGTCTCTGTCTATACACCTTATAAGACAATTTAGGTGATGGCATGTTGTTTTTCTGCTATTGAACTGTTTTCTAATAATGTTGTGTTTAATAAAGTGAAGGAAGGAGAGAAATAAAGTTTCCCTAGCAGTTTTTAAAAATGTCCCAATGTAATCCGATTAATCGATTAATCGTGTCGAGACCCCATCCGATTCATCGATTATCCAAATAATCGTTTGTTGCAGCCCTACTGATAAACATGTCGAGAATAGACAGTGAAACTCTAGGATTTGAAATTCCCCAGAGATCTACATCACACTGAGTTAGCATTCATAGACTCACCAATCTTGGCTAAAAAACTTTCCTTGTAGTTTGTACATCCTAGATACAAATCTTGCACCCCTGGTTGTTGTCCTTTACCCTACTACCCACCTAAATCTGTAAATTAATCCCACAGAGAAGTGTAATTTCTCACAGACTGCGTAGAAACGATCAGCTGTTACTCTGTGTGCCGTTTGCTCCCACCGAACTGGGCTAAAGGGCTTTGGTTCACTCTGCTCCTTCTGCATGGAGCAGGCTGCAGGAAACCTGGAAATTAACCGAGGTTATCTCCTTGACTACATGTAAAACCAGACTAAGAACCCTTGATAGGATTCCCCGAGTTGTAACTGCCTTCTGTAATTTTGTACATAACATGTAACTAACTTTGTAACTGTAACTTTTGCTGCCTCTTGGCTAGGACTCCCTTGAAAATTAGGTTTTTAATCCCAAAGAGACCTTCCTGGTTAAATAAAGAGTAAAATAAATAATTTAATAAATTGATCATGGGCCACCTCTTCCTGTCCTGGAAGCCACATATTGTTGCCACCAAGCTGTAAATGTTCCACTAAATCTGTTTCCATCAAGAGGCGTCACAGTATCGTAACACAGTGATGAGGTGCTGTCCTACGGTTTCACTTTTGGAGTGTCTCAGTGGCGAGAGTTTAGCATGGCACCTATACTATGCTGTTAAATAGTTTGTGTAGTGTAGAAATAAATGCCTTACCAATGGTTTGTACTTTTGGATAAATAAAAAATAAAGTTATATAGATTTAACTACAGATCTCTTCAGTTTTTTTTACAGACAACAGTCAAGCATTTCCTTTGTTTTTAACACATTTTGCAGATTGTTTCCAAGTTTTTTAGAGACTCTTGTTTTGTGTTTGAAACTGGCTTGTAGAAATGTTAACCTTACTGAGGCAACAGCAGTGAAGGCTGTCAATCAAAGAAAATACATATCTGTCTTGCTGATAAAAATTAGGACTAAATAAAAATGGTGGAGTCATCCTGGCATTACGCCCCAAAGCCCTTTGTAGTATGGCTTAAGAATCTGATTGTTTCCAGGTGGAGCTGGTCATTGGCTAGAGGCAGGTGTGGAGTGAGCTAACACAGCAGGCTCAATGGGAGAGACACGGTTGTGCAAAATAAAGCTACACATTTACTCAGACATCCATGAGGTGGACGAGGGGGGAGCCGGACAGCACAGACTGCATCAGGTCGCACTTCGACTCTTGGTTGGAGGCTTAGTTTGGCCAGAAGGGGTGTCTGGAGTTTTGGCCGATGGCCTGTACAGGTCCGGTACCTCGGTGTTCCAATTCTGTTCCTGTTTAAACTTTTCAGTGGGGCATGGGTCGGAAGTCGGGTGGCGGTGAAGGGGCCGCTACACAGGTGGAGAGTAGGGGAACTGCTAAGAGGGACAGTGGGGATTTGTCGCCGGACGCTGTGGTGGGGGATGGTTCAGTTAAGCTAAGTGGGACGGGTGGAGTTGGTGCATTGAGTTTGGTCGTTCACTTGAGGGCTTCGGATGGGGGAGGATTTTCTTTCTCCAGTCCTTTTTGGTTGTCGAAGTAGATGAAGGAGAGGAATGGGGATGTGGTGGATGCTGCTGTTTTGCCAAGTGGGGTTTTGTCAGTGGTTTGTCGCACAGAGGCTCAGCGTGATTGGGTGCTTCAGCTTAAACGGTTTTTGGACGTGGAGGTTGTTGTATCAGTTCACAGAGAGGCTTCGGGGGTTCAGCGGGTGGTTTATAATGTTCCCAACAATATTTCGGAGGCTGAGCTGTTGAGCGGGTTGAAAGGGGGTACGGTGACTGCGGTGCGGAGACTGGGCTTTAACGTTTGGGGGTCCACCCTGTTGTCTTTTGGCAACACGGCGTTGCCTCACTGTGTTATGCTAGACTATTTGTGCTATTCTGTTCGACCTTTTGCGAAGGCTCCTTTACATTGTTTTTGATGTCAGAAGTTTGGGCATGTGGCTAATGGGTGTGTGGTGGACAGAAGATGCCGGAGGTGCGGGGTCGATCATGAGGGCCGTCAGTGTGGGGAGGATTTGTGATGTGCGAATTGCGGGGGAGGGCATCAGGCTGCTTTTAGGGGTTGTGTGTTTTATCGACAGGCCGTAGCTGTGGAATCTTATCGGTCTGAGAATCAGGTGTCCTATGCTGAGACAGTGCGTCGGACGAGCAAGGGTGGTGGCAAGGGGGTTGTGGGAGCTGATCCACGTTGCGCGGCTCAGTCTGCAAAGGGAGGGATCGATGAGATGGGGGATTGTGATTGTGGAAGATAAGAAACGGTTTCTGGCCTTTTTGGTTGAGGCGATGTGGAGGGGGAAGATGCTGGCAAACAGTAAGTTGGACGCAGCTAGGGAGGTGACTGCTGGAGCTGGACTCCTGCTGGGGATTGATGGTGTGAATCCCAGGGAGGTTTTCGAAGCAACCTGTACGCAGGGTCTTATGAGGCCCATAGGGTCTGGGGGGTAGGAAGGGTCATGGATTAGTTTTGGAAAATGATGTGGGGATGGTCTAGTTGAGGGAGGGGGTGGAGCGGAGGGCTAATCTTTTATGGTGTTCTGTATCCTACAGAGGAATGCTAGGAGCCTAGTAGCCAATGGGCAGGAGTTTAAGAAAGCCTTGGAGGACATAAAAGAGGGACTGGATGTGATTTGTGTCCAGGAGACATGGCTAAAGCCATCCTTGGACTTTAAGCTGTATGGTTATGTGTGTGAAAGGTGGGATAGGGTAGGTCGTTCAGGCGGGGGTTGCGCCATGTTTCTCAGGGAGGGGCTGCAATATCGCCAGAAATAGGTGAACACGGTTCCTGAGTGTGTGGTTGTTGAGGTGTGGACTGATCGTGGGGTGGTGCAGGTGGTGAATTTTTACAACCCAGGTGGGGCGTTAAGGTGGACAGGCTCTTAGGGGTCTGATATCCGGAGGTTCTTCGTCGGTTATATGGTTGGGGGACTTTAATGCTCATACTGAGTTGTGGGGGGGCTTGTCGTACTGGCGGGAATGGCAGGGTGTTTGGAGGATATGTTGTATGAGTCTGGGTTGGTTGTACTTAATGATGGCAGCCATACTTGGTTTAGGGGAGATGGTCTCCACTCATCAGTGTGGCGAAGAAAGCCCTTAAGTGACAGATAAGCCCAATGGAGCCCCCGAGATTGGCAGCGGGAGAGCTCATGACTTCCACCCAGCCGGAGAGGTGATCGCCAACGGCCAGGTAGTGGTGACCCCTGTAGTCGAAGAAGTCTGCAAACACCTCCTCAAATGGCGTGGATGGCGGTGATGCCGGCATGGGAGGTGTGGCCGCCTGCGAGGGGGCATTGCGGTTACAGTCTGCGCATCGCTTCCTGGTTAACTGGATGTCGTTAGACATCCCAGGCCAGTATACGATGGAGCAGGCCCCTCGTTCCATTGCCAACTTGCCCTGATGGGTGGCGTGGAGGTGCTGAAGTACCGCACGACGAAGGGACGTGCGGACAACGACGCGGTCACAGTACAGCAGGACCCCATCTTGCACATACACTGACTCACAGACCTTAGACAGGTCGGCCAGCGCCGGGTCCTTTGGGTCAGTGCTGCCCCCGTCTTCAATTAGGTGCAGGAGGTGGGAGAGGCATGCGTCCGCGGCCGTCTCCTGTGCAAGGAGCGGCCATGCAATGGCAGCAGACTCCAGTGCGTCGCTGCAAATGGACGCCATATGCACCGACTCCTCACTATCAGTCACATTCCATGCGCCCATGCGTCGGCCCTCATCAGAGCCAGAGGGCGAGGGATACCTGGAGGCTGCGTCGACAGCGCAGTTGCTCTTGCCAGGCAAGTGTACAATATCAAAGCGCCATGGGAGTGTGCGCTGTTTGAGCCTGAACAGGCGAGAGTTAGTTATCACATCCAGTGTCCGGTCCCCAAGGATCTTCACTAGGGGCTTATGGTCGGTGACCACGACCAGGTTATCGCACCCCTGCGTGAAGTATCTGGTTTGCTCCAGACCCCTTGCTACAGCCAAGGCCTCCCCCTCAATAGCAGCGTATCGCTGCTCAGTGGAGGAGAGAAAGCGTGAGCCGGCCAGAGTAATTTTCCATCCATCCGGACAGCAGCAAGGGACACCGGAACTGCAGGTGCATTGCTGCTGGAGGAGGAAGTATCTAATGCCGCGCCTGGACCAGTCTGGGCGGAGACAATTGCGCCTCTCCATGTCGTAGATCTCTACGCCTGCCCAGATAGAGTCCACGATGGCCAGCTTGGATGCCTGAAATGCTGCCTCTAACTTGGGTGACCACACAAATTTGCATTGAGGGCTCAGAAAGGGCTTAAATGGCACCATTATATCACGCAGCTGCGCATAGTTGGCCACCTGATTGACCAGACAAAACCAGCTCCTGATGTCCGTGGTCGAGGTAGAAGTGGGGAAGTCCCTGATGGCTGTCAGGTACTTTGGGAGGGGCTCGATTGTAGCATCAGAGACCCTGAAACCAGCAAAATCAACGTCTCTCTCAGCAAATTGAAACTTTGATGGGGTCAACACGATGCCGGATTGGCCAACGTACGTCAGGAAGTCCATTTTTCTCCACCAATGAGTGTTAAGGTCGGTGTCATAGTGGATGGTGTCATCCACGCACCTTTCCTTCCGTTCAAAGTCGGAGAGGATCGCATCAAAGCTGCGATTGTAGCCATCGCCAGACGACAGAAAGCCCTGTGGTGCTCTGGTGTAACGCCAGCGGCCGAAGGGAGTGATGAAGGTAGTGAGATGACAGTCTGACTCGCGCAGGGGCACACTGTGATACCCATTCCAGGCGTCAGTGACAGTCATCCAGGCCCCTTTCAGGATCCGGCGCGCCAGGTGGAATGGAGACTCGGTTGCGAAAGTCTCACGTTTGCGGAATTTGTTAAGAGGTGAGATATCGACGGTCCTGTGGGGGGTTCCGTCGTACTTCCGGGCGACCACCATCCGGTGAAACCAGGTCACTGGTTCGCCATATGGGAAACATTCGATGACGCCCAGGGACTCGTCCTGTAGGTCGTCATGCACCCTCTGTTGCCAATGCAACGGCAAGGCCGCCGCGATGTGGCACGTCTTTGGCGTTGCTGCCGGGTCAACGTGTATTTCTGTGGGTGGACCTTCCATGCATGGTAGTGGCCGATGGGGGCAAGTGTTGAATGTTGAAGATGCGTACCTGTCAAGCAGCCATGCTGTCATCCGGTGATTATTCTCTGGGGAGCATGGGAACGGCAGCTCCGCGGGGCGCAGAGGCGGGGCGCTGCGTTGAGGACATGAGCAACAAGCCACATGATGGGAAGCCATGCCTCCGTCGCAGACTTCTCCCAGGCATGAGACTTTGGTGAGCCCACCGCAACGGCTGGCGGCTTCAAGGTCACGGCCCACTGCCGAGTTGCCCTCACCCGTGCAGGATGGAAACCTGCTAGGCAGAAGGCCGAGGCTGAGCAGGGAGTCATACGAGAGGTACATCGCGTGAACTGACCTGCTAACATATTTCATTGCGCAGCAGGACATCACCTCACTACCAGGGGCAGCAGTGGATAGTTTGGCAAAGAAGGTGCCCTCGATGTCAATGGGGGAGCTGTTCACTGCTGATAGGTTTAGGACCACCGGGTGGAGGGCGCTCCGTGCGAAACCGCACGCCAGAAACTCCTCCAGAGACCACAGGTCCGACTGAGCCCCCGTGTCTGCAATGGCGGGCACGTTGGCCTCTGCAGCCGGGCATCTGGCACCGGCTCCACTAGTGAACCTCACGTTATCATCAATCTGGATGGAGATGGGCACTCGGGGGTAGTCCCTGAGCATTGCGCGCCGCCATTCGCCCTTGGAGAAGATGTGATGGCTGAGTCTGATCGGCGTGGGCCCATCACTGCAGCTATGCGTCCCCAAGGTGCGGGTCAGTGCGTGTCTCTGTGGCGTCCATTAGGGCAGACGCCCAACGTGACGGATGAGACCTGCGATATCACATCATAGCCTACAGCAGCCTGTTGTCCGTCCATGTGTGGCTGGTGCCGTGCCCGTCTCTTCTGGGCCCGGAAGCAGTCGGCACACATTTGATGAGGCTTGGTGTTCCAATCCCGAGATCCCTCAGAAAAAACATAGAAAGACACTTTACAATCAGGGCATATAGCCCTAGCAGACCTGTCTGGTGGGGCCTGAGAGGAAGCAGGCCCTGATGGTGGCATAGCTTGTCTGCGCCTGAACGAAGACATAGCTGACAGGCTGGAGGAGGGGAGGGCGTTGCGAGCCATTTCTCTGTTCTCCACCAGTGCAATTATATTATTCACAGACTTACACAGAACATCATGAGTCCCCAACATGTCCCTTCATATATCAGAGTCATTAATCCCATTAATCAGTACATCACGAATAATATGATCAGAATAGTCAACTGACTGCCCGCATCCGCACACAGCGTTGTAGGCGCAGGTTTCTGCCTTGCCACGCACCCTGGCGGCAAATGCACGAAAGGGCTCATCACAATCCTGGCGTAGTTGAAGCAGTTCAGTCCTCAGAACGCATGTGGCAACCAGTATCACCGCCAGAGAGCGCATGGCAGCCAGCAGAGTCTCAACCTGTCTAGTTGCAGCATCCGGGTTAGCCTTTAGCAAACTGTCCCCAAGTTCCGGACCGGCACACTGAAACAGCTGGAAGGGGGCCTGGGCATCACCTATGTCCGAACCAGCGCAGAAGAGGTCCCAGGGGTGTGTAAAGACATTCCATTCCTCGATGGACATGCAGACATCCACTTTCGGTTGATCCAGCGCAGGGCCAGGCAGGTCCGGGGCCCGAACGGGCGCAGTGGGTTCGGTCTGGCTCTGATGGGCCAGGCCATGGTTTGCCAGCAGCGCCATGGCGAGAGCCTCGGACAGTCATCGGTGGCAAACGTGCAGGCTGGAACGGAGCATCTGACATCCACCATGGCTCCTTCATGAAGAAATACACTCCTCGATGTCAAATGGCTTTATTGACAAGGATGAAGGAGCCCTGCGGCGACATACAAAGCTGAGTGAGCAGAAGCTAATGGCAGGGTGAAGCAGCAGCATGGGCTGAAGACCAAAGCTAAGCAATGCGATAAAATAGGTAAATAAATGCAGCGCGGCTTAGCATGCATACTGACAATGTGACCATTACATTAGCTTAACAAGCAGATGAGGACTTACCAGAGGTGGAAAGAGTACTAAAATTTCCTACTTAAGTACGAGTACCAATACTTTGATAATTTTTTACTCAATTACAAGTAAAAGTACTTGCCTAAATTTTTACTCAAGTAAAAGTAAAAAGTATCGTAAACAAAATGTACTCAAAGTAAAAGTTACTTAGTTACATTTTTGTCAGCGTAAGGATGGCTACATCTAAGTCACATATGTCAGACTCAAGGC
>SSNQ01034239.1:252934-276493 GCA_006942095.1 Nothobranchius kuhntae
CTTGAGACAGTTCTCCACACCTTCATCTCCTCACGCTTAGACTACTGTAACTCTCTTTTCACGTGTCTGAGCAGAACCTCCCTGAACCGTCTACAGGTGGTTCAGAACGCCTGTGCTCGGCTTCTGACCAAGTCCTCCAAACACACCCACATCACCCCGCTTCTCCTCCAGCTTCACTGGCTGCCAGTCAACTTCAGGGTTCATTTCAAGATCCTGGTTCTGGTCTATAGGGCCTTACATGGACAAGCACCATCTTATATTGGTGATCTTCTTAGTCCCTACACCCCCAGCAGGTCCCTGAGGTCCAGTGATCAAAGCCTACTGGTTGTGCAGCACCAGGCTAAAGGTCAAAGGTGACAGATCATCTGCTGCTGTGGTCCCCAGACTCTGGAACTCTCTCCCCCTGAGCCTGAGATCAGTGGACTCAGTGGTCTCTGTAACTACAGGGGTCCAACAAAGAATGGCCACGCATCATACTGATGTCTTCGGATGTTTATTTTGCTCTCTCTCTCTCTCTCTCTCTCTCTCTCTCTTATTATCTTCAGACACCGTGAAAACTGAAGAAACACAAAGTTTACACAATAACGGTTTTAACTTATCAGTCTCTCATATCATTGTCCATAAACAGTCTTGGGCAAGCAGAACAGAAAGAAAATGCGCAATAATGAATCACAAAAATGTCCTCTCATTACCAGTTTAGAACACATATGCAACATTATACAAACATTATACATGAAACCATACCGTGTGCGCCTCTTGGACCACATGCAGAATGACATTAACGTTGAGGCTGTAGACGCATCTGTAGCCATGTATCCATGCTATGGTTGCTATGGTTGCGCTGTCAAACACACTCTGATCATGTGACCATTACAAACTCTACCTCATACAAACTTTACAGCACGTTACATATTTAACAAACCATATTTTGTAATCACATATTTTAGACATGTTTTTAAATCAATGTTACACTTTTATCATCTTATCTATGAACCAAATTAAGCATCTCTCTATCACAGAAACATTTGAAATAAACAACTTTATTTTAACTGTCTCAGGGACAGTTACACTCCCACCAAATTACTAAGATTTATGAACTGTTAATAATTTGAATAAATCTAGAAATTTTCAGAACCAAACAGTTGTGACAATCTTACAAGTCAAGTCTAATATTTTAACTATCCCATATACATTTACAGAAGTTCCACTGGAACATTCTAATTACTCTCTATTAGGACCACTAATTTATTTATAGGGCGTTCAAGAGTGGATGGTTTATTGAGCCTTTCACCCTCTTTCGATAGTTTCCTGTTTCCTAGTTGTATTCTGGCTTTCCGAACCAGTCCGTCTTCATCTTTGCAAACATCCAGTACTCTCCCAAGCTTCCATTCACTGCGAGGGATTCCTTCTTCTTTCACAATGACAATGTCGTCTATTCTAACATTTCGTCTTGGGGAGTGCCAACGTTGTCTTAATGTGATATTTGAGAGGTACTCATTCCTCCATCTACTCCAGAATTGCTCTGCCAAATATTGAACTCTGCGCCACCTTTTTCTGGCATACAGATCTTCTGGCACAAATTTTCCAGGTGGAGGCAGTGGTACAGAGGTTTTCATGGTGAGTAAGTGGTTTGGAGTGAGTGGCTCTAAGCCTTTGGGATCACTGATGCTGTCTGTGGTAAGAGGACGGCTATTAACAATCGACATGGCTTCATAGAAAAATGTTCTCAAAGAAGCATCATCTAATCTTCCAGCACTCTGTGAAAGGACCTTGGTTAAGACGCCCCTGACTGTCCTTATCTGCCTTGATGCTGGGTTTTCTCATGGCACTGATCTAAAATCAGGTGAGTAATTATGCCATGTTTGGGTAGGATTATTGGATGCCTCAAGTCAAGCGGTAAGGAAGCCTTCCTTAACCGCCCTCCTACCCTGAGAACCCCATCTTGCAATATTGGGTCAAGTTGGTACAAAGGATGGCTCTGTGGTAATTTACCGTGGCTCAGTGTTTGTATTTCCTCCTTGAAAGCATCTTCTTGTGCTAATTTTATAAGCACATGACTTGCTTTTCTCCTATCTTCCACATTTATACCCTTTGTTGCATTGGCTCTTTTGGCTAGTTGCTGAATCCTAGCAACTACATTTACTGCTGTATGCCATTTTGAGAACCTTTTGAGTCTCTCCAAGAAGTTCCTGTCCTCTACTACCTTTGTACGTAGTATTTGTGTCGTTTTGACCTCTGGATCACCTACCAGAAGGTCTNATGGTGTCCCACAAGGTTCTGTGCTGGGGCCTCTACTCTTCCTCCTCTATCTGCTTCCTCTTGAGCACATCCTGAGCTCCTTCACAGGAATCTCCTACCATCTTTATGCAGATGACATCCAACTGTACATCTCCTTCAAGCCCCATGAGATGTCTAAGCTGCAGCTGTTACACACCTGCTTAGACTCTATCAAAACCTGGATGGTGGGAGCTTTCTTCAGCTGAATGAAGATAAGACTGAGATCCTCATCTGTGCCCCAGACAAGCTGGTTCCCAAAGTCAGAGACTCTCTTGGTCAGCTTGCTTCTCACACCAAACCTTCTGTCAGGAATCTTGGCGTGACCTTTGACCCAGCTCTCACCCTGGATTCTCATGTCAGTTCTCTTGTTCGCTCTTCCTTCTTCCATCTCAGGAACGTTGCTAAGCTGAGTCCCATTCTGTCCCGCTCTGAACTTGAGACAGTTCTCCACACCTTCATCTCCTCACGCTTAGACTACTGTAACTCTCTTTTCACGTGTCTGAGCAGAACCTCCCTGAACCGTCTACAGGTGGTTCAGAACGCCTGTGCTCGGCTTCTGACCAAGTCCTCCAAACACACCCACATCACCCCGCTTCTCCTCCAGCTTCACTGGCTGCCAGTCAACTTCAGGGTTCATTTCAAGATCCTGGTTCTGGTCTATAGGGCCTTACATGGACAAGCACCATCTTACACTGGTGATCTTCTTAGTCCCTACACCCCCAGCAGGTCCCTGAGGTCCAGTGATCAAAGCCTACTGGTTGTGCAGCACCAGGCTAAAGGTCAAAGGTGACAGATCATCTGCTGCTGTGGTCCCCAGACTCTGGAACTCTCTCCCCCTGAGCCTGAGATCAGTGGACTCAGTGGTCTCCTTTAAAAAGCAGCTGAAGACTCACTTGTTCAAGCTGGCTTTTGTATGACCTTCTTCACCTCTCTCTCTTTATTCTGCTCTCCCCACCTATTCCACCTTCCTCAGGATCCACTGATTTCCCTCTTTCCTGTTCACTCTCTCTCTTTCTTTACATTTTTTCTTTTAAATCGCAATAGCCTATTCTTGCTCATTTTAAATATATTTTTAAAACATTTTCAAAATGCTTTTTTATATTTTTACAATTTTTATATTTTTTGGTTTTGTTTTCGTGAAGCGCCTCGTGATTTTTATCTTGAGAGGCGCTGAAATGATATTTTCTTCTTCTTCTTCCATAGGACAATGGCACATTTTGCAAGGTGTTGATGGAGCAGCGTCTGGGTCGAGTTTGTTTGCTCTGTGTACCTGCTCTGTGGACACGCGCAGGTAGACACGTATGTCTTTACCCCGGAGTGTCTTCACACCGGAGGGCTGAGACACGAGGGCTGACGCTTCAGTTATGCCACCAAACTTATGCTGTGCTACTAGTTGGAAACAGGTGTTCATGCAGCAGCTGATTGCAATGGTTGAAACCTAGATCACCTGATGAGTGTTTTCAGGGAAGGCAGAAACCGCTCGTTCACAGCCCCTGATTGCACTTATTGTTTTCAGTTGGCCCAAACCGGAGCTACTAGACAACAGGATTACCCACAGATGAGTTTCCTTCTCTTTCCCAATGGAAGATAGTGCAAAGCACAATAGTAGTAGCTGTGTGAATATGTGTGTGAATGGATGAATGATACACTCTAGTGTAAAGCGCTTTGGAGTCCTTACTCTGAGAGGCGCTATACAAGTGCAGGTCATTTATCATTATCATTCATCAAGATAACCCATTAGACGAGTCCTGGTTAGACATAGAACAGACACTTTGCAATACGATAGAGCTTTCAGACTTACCATTTATTAGCTCAAGCATAAGAAAACATGAAGGCTTCAAAAGTATTAGTATCAGCACCTCTCTGACAGCATGGTGGGAGTATCTTAAAATGACAGAGTCTTCACTAGTACCATGCAGACGCACACCTATCTGGAACAATCCTGACATTTTGCAAAATAACAAAATGATGAACCTTCCGGACTGGAAAAATAAAGGAATCCTATACCTGGAACACATATATGAAGGATTGGACTTCATCCCATTTAACAGAATAATCTCTCAATTTGGATTAGATAAGAATAGCTTTTTAGAATATCACCAAATTAAATCTGTAGTCAAACAAAAATTTGAGCTCAATAAAATAGATATACAAAGACCACCATGGGTATTAGACTTNATTATTTTAATAGACCTCTCCAAACTTTACTAACAGTTGTGGATATATCACAACCCAACCTGACGTTGACTGCAGAGCCGTTATCTTTTCCTTGAAGACGGGGGATTATACAGTTTTTGCTGTGTGCAACGGCAGAGTTGCAGACGGTTGCAGACGGTTGCAGAGCTGTGGTTTATGATGGTCAATGTCGCCCTCTATTGGTGAAGTCGTGGTCATTGCCGTCCAAAGCGCCAATAATGATGTTTCCTCTTTCCGAGTTTGCAAGCCTCCTTTCCGCTGTGTTCTCGAACCACACACACTGCGCTGTCACGAACCTTTCTTCTTTTCTTCTTCTGAAACATTCACTGCTTCTTACGTTGAACTTCCAGGCACGTTGGCGGTACGTTTTCACTGTAACTACAGGGGTCCAACAAAGAATGGCCACGCATCATACTGATGTCTTCGGATGTTTATTTTGCTCTCTCTCTCTCTCTCTCTTATTATCTTCAGACACCGTGAAAACTGAAGAAACACAAAGTTTACACAATAACGGTTTTAACTTATCAGTCTCTCATATCATTGTCCATAAACAGTCTTGGGCAAGCAGAACAGAAAGAAAATGCGCAATAATGAATCACAAAAATGTCCTCTCATTACCAGTTTAGAACACATATGCAACATTATACAAACATTATACATGAAACCATACCGTGTGCGCCTCTTGGACCACATGCAGAATGACATTAACGTTGAGGCTGTAGACGCATCTGTAGCCATGTATCCATGCTATGGTTGCTATGGTTGCGCTGTCAAACACACTCTGATCATGTGACCATTACAAACTCTACCTCATACAAACTTTACAGCACGTTACATATTTAACAAACCATATTTTGTAATCACATATTTTAGACATGTTTTTAAATCAATGTTACACTTTTATCATCTTATCTATGAACCAAATTAAGCATCTCTCTATCACAGAAACATTTGAAATAAACAACTTTATTTTAACTGTCTCAGGGACAGTTACAGTCTCCTTTAAAAAGCAGCTGAAGACTCACTTGTTCAAGCTGGCTTTTGTATGACCTTCTTCACCTCTCTCTCTTTATTCTGCTCTCCCCACCTATTCCACCTTCCTCAGGATCCACTGATTTCCCTCTTTCCTGTTCACTCTCTCTCTTTCTTTACATTTTTTCTTTTAAATCGCAATAGCCTATTCTTGCTCATTTTAAATATATTTTTAAAACATTTTCAAAATGCTTTTTTATATTTTTACAATTTTTATATTTTTTGGTTTTGTTTTCGTGAAGCGCCTCGCGATTTTTATCTTGAGAGGCGCTGAAATGATATTTTCTTCTTCTTCTTCTATAGGACAATGGCACATTTTGCAAGGTGTTGATGGAGCAGCGTCTGGGTCGAGTTTGTTTGCTCTGTGTACACGCGCAGGTAGACACGTATGTCTTTACCCCGGAGTGTCTTCACACCGGAGGGCTGAGACACAAGGGCTGACGCTTCAGTTATGCCACCAAACTTATGCTGTGCTACTAGTTGGAAACAGGTGTTCATGCAGCAGCTGATTGCAATGGTTGAAACCTAGATCACCTGATGAGTGTTTTCAGGGAAGGCAGAAACAGCTCGTTCACAGCCCCTGATTGCTCTTATTGTTTTCAGTTGGCCCAAACCGGAGCTACTAGACAACAGGATTACCCACAGATGAGTTTCCTTCTCTTTCCCAATGGAAGATAGTGCAAAGCACAATAGTAGTAGCTGTGTGAATATGTGTGTGAATGGATGAATGATACACTCTAGTGTAAAGCGCTTTGGAGTCCTTACTCTGAGAGGCGCTATACAAGTGCAGGTCATTTATCATTATCATTCATCAAGATAACCCATTAGACGAGTCCTGGTTAGATATAGAACAGACACTTTGCAATACGATAGAGCTTTCAGACTTACCATTTATTAGCTCAAGCATAAGAAAACATGAAGGCTTCAAAAGTATTAGTATCAGCACCTCTCTGACAGCATGGTGGGAGTATCTTAAAATGACAGAGTCTTCACTAGTACCATGCAGACGCACACCTATCTGGAACAATCCTGACATTTTGCAAAATAACAAAATGATGAACCTTCCGGACTGGAAAAATAAAGGAATCCTATACCTGGAACACATATATGAAGGATTGGACTTCATCCCATTTAACAGAATAATCTCTCAATTTGGATTAGATAAGAATAGCTTTTTAGAATATCACCAAATTAAATCTGTAGTCAAACAAAAATTTGAGCTCAATAAAGTAGATATACAAAGACCACCATGGGTATTAGACTTCTATAATCTAAAACCCCCCAAACTACTGTCTAAAGTATATAAGACACTGTCCAAAATAGACGATAGAATAGCAATCCCTATTGAAAAATGGGAGGTGGATCTATGAGTCAGCTTTGACCAGAACTTCTGGTCCCAAACTTGTTTAAGAACTTTTAAAATGATCAGACACCCCAATTTACAATTAATTCAGTACAAAATTCTACACAGAGTACACTATACAGGTCATCGGATGTTCAAGATGGGGTTTGTGTCGTCTGACACCTGTACACACTGCACAAACAACATTCCTGACAATTACATTCATGCACTGTGGTCCTGCCCACCTGTCCAGGAATTTTGGGGTAGAGTATGTGAAGACCTGTCAAAGTCTGAAATGTCATATCCCAACTTCCCCTTCTCTCTGTTTACTGGGAAACCTGGACGATGTCCCAATTGAAACATCTGTGGTTCACGTGGTTCTGACTGCCATATGCATCGCTAAGAAAACTATCCTCTTGAATTGGAAAAATAGAGAAACTCTCGGCATTAACCAGTATAGAAATCTTTTGTTAGATCATATTACATTTGATATAGCCTCTGCTTCCACTTCAAATCAATCTCTTTGGGCTCCTTTGATCGGTTCCATCACATAGTGATGATGGGGGGGGTCATTGATATTGTCCTGCGGGATGATGTGGGTGATGGGTGGAGGGTCCGAGTTTGAAGTATCCGGATGTTCCCTGGACTGGGGGTGCCTGGGACATGGGGCCGTTGCCCCCCTCTAGAGGTGCTTGGGTTGCCTCGGGGGGTGGACCGCTAGCGGTTGTGAGTGGGGCCCCTTGGGGGTCTTGGCGGCGGCCATGGGTTGCTGCCTGGCAGCTGCATTGCCCCAGAGCAGGTCTGGGTGGGGGCTCGGGGTTTGGGGGTGGCCGGCCCCGTGTGGGGATCTGGGCAGGGCCCTTGGACTTCATGGGGCTCTGCGATGCTTCTGCTTTGGGCCCTGGCAAGATGGGCTGGGGTCTCCATGCCCTAGTTGGCATTTTGGCAACAGAGGTGCCTATTGGAGCCAGTGGGGGAGCTGGCTCCCTGGAGAGCTTAGGCCAACCAGCCATTCATCCCCATCCCCACACATTTTTCTTCTCCTTCTCCCTCACATCATCACACAAACAGGCACATAGGACCTTGGAGGGTGGACAAGTCAGGGGGTGTGGGTATGGACCCCATTTCCGCATTCCTGTGGAAACCTGCCCCCCAATTTTATTTGCACATTAAACACTTCCACGAATGACATTCCACGCAAACACACTTAGGGCATTGGGAGTGAACACATTCAAGGGCAATTGGCAGGGGGATTTTTTCAGCCTCATCCCAAGTGCCGCTGCCCACTTCCAATTTTAAACTGCAATGAGATACAGAGGGCTGTGGGTGCAAGTGGGGTTGTGTGGTGGCATCAGCTTGCGTAGGCCAGATGATGCCTGCACTGTCCGCTCACCACAGCCATGGAATACACCTCATCAACACGCACTAACACTATATTGGAGCAGGCGGAGGGAGACTAGGGGTCTTGGCACACCTCTGTTGTCTTTCGGCTTCCCGGGGCTGGAGGCTAGGAGTGGGATCTGGCCGTCTGGTTGGGGTCTGGGGTGGCGTGTTGCTTTGCTCAGCATTGAGTGGGAGAGCCTGCTCATCAGCACCCCAGCAGAAAGGGTCGAATTCTGGGAACAGGTGATGGTTGTACCCTTTGCGCAGATGTACCGGGACCAGAGTGAATAGGGTGTGTATGGGGAGCATGAGTGGGTGTCTGGCATGCATTTTTGTAAGTCTTCGGTTGTTTGTGTATGTGTGAGCATGAGGGAGGGAGTGTGTGACTGTGTCTGTGTATGACTGTTTATGTCAGGTGGGGCCTTTGAATCCTCCCCTCTCCTGGGACTTCTTTTGGTGCTATACATCTTTGCCTCCCCTCCCCCTGCCACACTGGTGTGGAGTGTGGTGCCTTGGCCTGTCTGAGTGTTCGCGGCTCCCGGGTCAGGGGGTTTAAGATTTTTGGCGTCTGCCTGACCAATCCCGGTGGCTGCCTGATGGGATCTAAGTCCCTGGGCTCTGCTGGGTCCCCGGCAGGGCTGGTCGCCCCTGGGTCCCGGGTTGCTGGGTTCCGGGCTCGGCCGGCTAGGGGGTGGGAGGCTGCGGGCGGGCCTGTGGGCTTGCCTCTGATATCTCCCGGGACTCTACCGGCTGCTGGTTGTGGCCCCCCGGGGCAATCCTCTGCACCTCTCGAGAGGGACAGGGGCATTTCTGGTTGCAGTCTCCCTGGGGTCCCTGTTCTCTGGGGCAGCTCCTGGATCTCTGAGACTTGGAGCTCCTTCCATCTCCTACACATCTTTGGGGCAGATCTGTGGCCCCTCACACTCTCTATTGGACGCTCCTAAAGAGAAACCTTACATATACAGGTCCTTCTCATAAAATTAACATATTGTGACAAAGTTCATTATTTTCTGTAATGTACTGATAAACATTAGACTTTCTTATATCTTAGATTCATTACACACAACTGACGTAGTTCAAGCCTTCTATTGTTTCTAATCTTGATGATTTTGGCATACAGCTCATGAAAACCCAAAATCTCATAGAACCCCCCCGGTTGGAATTACAAAGCATTCAAAAACAATAAAAAGAAGAAAAAAAATTTTTGCAAAGTAATTTCCTGTTTTCTGAGTCAGTTCTGTTCTCACCAACTTAAAGCAATAATACTACTGTTATATGTGTGAATGTGAAGTTCCATTCATCATTAATTCACATCATGTTTGTGTTTCCTACAGATGTTCAACAGCTGGTGCTGGTTAAAAAGGAAGCCCCTGGTGAGGACCAGCAGGACCCAGAACACCTTCACATAAAGGAGGAACAGGAGGAACTCTGGACCAGTCTGGAGGGAGAGCAGCTACATTTGAAGGAGGAGACTGATGCTGCCAGGTTTCCAGTCACTGTAGTTACTATCAAGAGTGAGGATGATGAAGAGAAACCTCTGATCTCACAGCTTCATCAGCAGCAGATAGAAGACAGAGATGTTCCAACCAGCAGTTCAGCTGACCAGATGACAGCAGAAACTGGTGGAGGAGCAGAGAGTAGCAGGAACGCTGATCTGAACCTTCATGAACAGACTTCTGATTCTTCAGAGACTGAAGTTAGTGGAGATGATGAAGAGGATGATGATGTGAATGTAGAATTTGAGCAGTCAGACTCTGGGTCTGAAACTGGAGACGAAGACTGTGACTGCACTAAGAACAGGTCTTCCGAGTCACATATTAGGACTGTCAACAAATCCTTTAACTGTCCTGAGTGTAGTAAACATGTGAGAGTGACAGGTCATTCACCAAAAATGTCTTCAGATTGTTGTGTTAAAAAGAAATGTGTCAGAGTGGAGCAACATGTAGACTCATGCAGGAAATTCCAGAAAGACCTAAAATCATTTAGTTGTGATGACTGTGGAAAACAATTTAGTGTAAATTCAAATTTAAACAGTCACATGAGGGTCCACACAGGACAGAAGCCTTTTGTCTGTGAGCTCTGTGGAAAAAGATATAGCCGTAAAGAAACTTTAAAAATACACATGAGAGTCCACACAGGACAGAAACCTTTTGCCTGTGAGCTCTGTGGTCAAAGATTTAGAGAAAAGATTACTTTAAGCAATCACATGAGAGTTCACACAGGACAGAAGCCTTTTGCCTGTGAGCTGTGTGGTCAAGGATTTAGCAAAAAGATTACTTTAAGCAATCACATGAGAGTTCACACAGGACAGAAGCCTTTTGCCTGTGATTTCTGTGGTCAAAGATTTAGCCATAAGACAACATTAAACAGACACATAATAGTCCACACAGGACAGAAGCCTTTTTCCTGTGAGCTCTGTGGTCAAAGATTTGGCCGAAATTCTACTTTAAACAATCACATGAGAGTCCACACAGGACAGAAGCCTTTTGCCTGTGAGCATTGTGGTCAAAGATTTGGCCGAAAGGCAACTTTAGTCAATCACATGAGAGTCCACACAGGAGAGAAACCTTTTGCCTGTGAGCTCTGCGATCAAACATTTGGCCGTAAGGATACTTTAAATGATCACATGAGAGTTCACACAGGACACAAGCCTTTTGCCTGTAAGCTCTGTGGTCAAAGATTTAGCCGTAAGTTAACTTTAAACAGACACATAATAGCCCACACACGCCAGAAGTCTTTTGCCTGTGAGCGATGTGGACAAAAATTTAGTCATAAGACATATTTAAATAATCACATGAAAGTCCACACAGGACACAATGAACAGGAGGTGTGTTTCACTGACAAAACAGTTGTAAATGGGTTTTGCCATCAAACCTCAGAAACCACACCTTGCTCAGATACAGGAGTTCTGAATTGTGGAACTGAAAGCAATGTGGCAGGATATTAGCTTAACCTTGTCATCGTCACATGTCTGAGTGTGTGAGCTGTCAGTAGATAGTGATTCACTTGTTAAATCTAAAATTACTGATCATAGCATAATAATATTCATTTCAACTTCAGTAATTTAAGCACAGATTAATCAAAACATTGTTATTATTCTTCAGCCATTATTATTAACTCAACCATATGATTATTTACGTATTTGCATCATCCAGTATTCGTTATTATAACGGTTCATTCTTATAAAAGTTCATTCTTCTACTTCTGTGAAGCAAAGCAGATAAAGATAAGAGGAAACTTGAGAGGGACCTTGGTCAAGCAACAGTTTCTTTCTTGCAGATTAAAGGTTCCAGTTAAGACTTTTGTCTCCATATGACCGGATACTGAAGAGGTCCAACTGTAGGTGAAAAACTGACCATTTTTGGACGCTACACTGAGTTAGCATTCACAGACTCACCAATCTTGACTAAACAATTTTCCTTGTAGTTTGTACATACTAGAAAAAAAGTTGCACCCCTGGTTGTTGTCCTTTACCCTACTACCCACCTACATCTGTAACTTAATCTCACAGAGAAGTGTAATTTCTCAGTCTGCGTACAAACGATCAGCTGTTACTCTGTGTTTTGTTTGCTTCCACCGAACTGGGATAAAGGGCTTTGGNNCACTCTTCTCCTTCTGCATGGAGCAGGCTGTAAAAAAACTGGGGTCTCATTTACCAAACATTGTGTAGAATCCTTACTAAAACCGTACTTAAGCTCAGCAAAAAATGTACTTACGCCATTAGGTTTGTGATCTATCAAACATGGAGTACGCACAGCTGCACGCAATCTTCGCTTCATAAATCAGAAACTATCTAGAAAGGTTCTCAGCTGCATTTTAGTCACATCCCGCCCTCACCACGCCCACTTACTGCCATAAATGGTCAATGCAAAGTGCCTTGTGGATCTCATGCATATACATAAGCCGACTGTTGCAGCGCTCCGCCAATGACATGGCGACCGTAGATCAAGGTAGATCACGGAAGCACAATTTCACAGAAGCAGAAGTTGAGGTACCTGTGGGTGAGGTGGAGAAATGAAAAGAAGTGCTTTTGCAAAACAAATAAGAGTAAATCCACGGAGTGGCACAGAGTTGCTGAAGCCGTCAATGCTGAGTCCTTCAGAATCAGAATCAGAATAGATTTATTGCCATTGTCAGTGAACAAACAATTCACAAACTAGGAACTTGCTTTGGTACTAATGTGCTACATATAACATGAATAATAAGATTTAAAATAGAATAAAATAGAATAAAACTTTCAGCTATAAAAAATGGCAGGTAATGGTAACATGGCCGATAACGTGACGTTGTGTCGAGTACAGAAGACCAGCATGGTTGTGTGTTTATAATCTATTCACAAGTCTAACGGCAGATGGAACGAAGCTGTTCTTATGGCGGGAGGTTCTGGTCCGGATGGACCGTAACCTCCTGCCTGAGGGAAGCGGCTCAAAAAGTCTGTGACCCGGGTGAGAAGGGTCAGCTGCTATCCGACCTGCACGCCCACGAGTTCTGGAGACGTACAGGTCCTGGAGAGAGGACACCTTCTCAGCAGAGCGCACAATGCACTGCAGTCTATGTTTGTCCCTCACTGTGGCTCCAGCGTACCACACAGCAATGGAGGAGGTGAGGATGGACTCAATGATGGTCGTGTAAAACTGCACCATCATCTGGGTCGGCAGCTTGGCCTTTTTCAACTGCCGCAGAAAGTACATCCTCTGCTGGGCCTTTTTGATCAGGGAGCTGATGGATGGCTCCTACCTAAGGTCCTGTGTGATGGTGGTTCCGAGGAAGCGGAAGGAGTCCACAGTGGTGACGGGGGAGTCCGTCAGGACGAGGGGGAGAGATGGGGCTGTGACTTTCCTGAAGTCCACAATCATCTTCAGAGAGATCTGTGGCGGATATAAAAAAAAAGGTCCAATCGGGATTCGATCCCCAGACTTCCGGGTGAAAGTCACATGCACTAGTCAGCCAAACGGAGATCTCACTTGTCCAAGTAGCCAGGGCACATGATCAATCGGATCACAGTGACAGGACACACACTGTCACAGACGCATGACGTTCTGTCTCAATCTGTCCCCCTGCTGATATTCCGCATTACGTATTCTGCGCTTCAGGATGTGTTTGTGTGTGTGTGTGCGTGTGGGGGGTCTTGTTCTTTGTGAAAATGAAGCAGTACAAGTGATAATGCTGCAGGATTTCATAACTTTATCCTTCTCAGCAGCAGCACTGCAGGTGCTCTCCATGTCCAACTTGTGCGTCAGCCAGGTCTTTAGTCAACTGAAAGTTGCGCACATTTTTCCGCTACGTTTTCTTTCATAAATCCCAAAGTTTGCGTGGAAAGTTGCAGTTTTCCGACCCCGTTTTGTTGCTAAGCAAGCTTGATAAATGAGGCCCCTGGAAATTAACCGAGGTTATCTCCTTGACTACATGTAAAACCAGACTAAGAACCCTTGAGAGGATTCCCTGTGTTGTAACTGCCTTCTGTAATTTTGTACATAACATGTCTTTGTAACTGTAACTTTTGCTGCCTCTTGGCCAGGACTCCCTTGAAAATTAGGTTTTTAATCCCAAAGAGACCTTCCTGGTTAAATAAAGAGTAAAATAAATAAATAAATAGATCATGGGCCACCTCTTCTTGTCCTGGAAGCCACATATTGTTGCCACCAAGCTGTAAATGTTTCACTAAATCTGTTTCCATCAAGAGGTGTCACAGTATCGTAGCACAGTGATGAGGTGCTGTCCTACTGGGGCAGCAGTTGCTCAGATGGTAGAGCAGGTTGCCTCATGATCGGAGGGTCGTGGGTTCGAGTCCAGCTCCCACCAGAGGTATTCTGCTGTTGTGTCCTTGGGCAAGACACTTCATCAAACTTGCCAGTGTTGGTGGTGGTCAGAGGGGCCGACGGCGAGAAATGGCAGCCTCGCCCCTGTCGGATCGCCCCAGGGCAGCTGTGGCTATATAGTAGCTTACTATCACTGGCAGTGTGTGAATGTAAGAGTTCACGCAAGCGTCTTTGAGTGTCCTAATAAAGCGCTATATAAGTTTGATGATGATGATTATTATTACTTTTGGTGTTGCAGTAGTGAGAGTTGAGCATGGCATCTATACTATGCTGTTAAATAGTTTGTGTAGTGTAGAAATAAGTGCCTTATCAGTGGTTTGTGTGGCACCTTCCTACCGGGTAGGTGGGCTATACTATATATCTACGGGATACAAAATCCCACCCAAGGGTCACACCAGGTAAAGTTGAGAGCAACTGCCAGAGATCAAAGGAATCAGTCGTTAACCACCGCACCAGGGTTTATTCAAAGTACTAATTAAAACATCACTAAAAGCCTTAGGCCAGTCACTAGAACGGTTGCCGGAACTGGGCCCGGTGAGAGTCTGCAGCCTTATCTAGATGCTGCGGGGCAGATTCCTCCTCCTTCAGGACGCTTGTCTGCCGCACCGCCGTTTCCCTCAATCGCCCGCTTCCTCCTGCAGATCAGTCACTGGCTCAGCCGCGCCACGCCGTCGTCCTCCGTCGCGGGTCCACCTGTCAGTGAATTTTAAGAGGGAGGAGAAATTTAAAATGGTAGAACTATTGATAATACGTTGTTGCTTAGCAGAGACTGGTAAAAGAGATTCAGAATTTAAGTTGATATGAAAAGAAACTGACTTATGGTCACTGAACACAACATCATGTATCTGCAGCTTATCAACAAGAAGTCCGTAGGAAAAGACCAGATCCAGGGTGTGGCCTGCTCTGTGAGTGGGACCAGACACGTGTTGAGAGAAGTTAAAAGAGTTCATCATGTTTAGGAACTCCCTGGTGGAGCTGTTAGATAGATCCTCAGCGTGGATGTTGAAATCTCCAACAGTCCTGTCTAGTTTAATAGTTGGTGCTCACTCCTCATTGGGACAGTGGGAGGGTTATACGTGACGCATGTACATTCCACGTGGAAATGAGAGGCGAGGATGGAACGGGCATCGGGGCTTGCAGCGTTTATTTCTACGTTCTGTGGCTTGCCTCCACTGTGGGCCAATATTATCCCAGACTGTAGGGGGCGGCATGGAGCTCTACGACAATGCATCATAGCAGAAGCATAAATCTCTTTTGATTCCATCATCTTTCACTCTATCCTTGTGGTGGGATGAACAATTTGGTTCATGGAGATTTGTCCAGGTGGATGACATCCTGGTGCTGGTTGGAAGCTGACGCTAATGCAGCTCCAAACTTACCAGCCAGAGCAGGTGCATAACCAGCGTAGCCCCTTCCTGTTTGGAGGTTGTTCTCCTCGGGCAGCTCATCTCCTCCCCAGCTCGGCAGAGGTAAGGCAGTAGTTTTGGGTAACAGGGTGAGCCGATCCGGGGGCTTTTTACAATCTGCCTGTCTTGCAGCCCGGTCAACCTGCGGTGCCGGCTGGGGGTTGTCTGCTTTGGTGGTACGCCTCGACAGCTCCGCCACCTGGGCTGTTTTGAGTCCCTTGCTGCTTCACCTTGGCGTTCCTGGACGACTGGATCCAAGCAGTGTGCCCCAAGGCTCCACACTGCTCTTTTGTTAATCCTTCTTTAACACAGTATTTTAGCCCGCTGCTGGGCGAGGCTGCAGAGCGTCTGGTTGCCTGGGCAACCACTGGATCGCCCACACCGGTTAAAGGTGTAACCAGACCCATTTAAAGGAGTTATTTGGTTTGTTGTGCTTTTGGGTGACTTTGCTTTTCCTGTTTGTGTGTGTCTGTGTTTGCATGTTATCCTTATATCTGTGTCCGGATACATTTAATTGAGCCAGTTGGGGGGGATTTATTTAGGTTTTCCCTGAGTAAACTTAACTGACTTGTGTAGCACCTCCCCTTTTTAATCTAGTATATCTTTAGATGTATGTGTTTATATCAATTGTTAAATAAAGGCCATTATTTAATTTAAAAACCAGTTTGTTCCTCTGTGGGTGCACCGGACCTACGTCCTTTTAGTTCCCTGGAGCCCACCAGCTCTGGGGTGGCGTTGTTGCAACATATTAACTTTTTAATATTCTACTTACTACGGACTCATTTTGCCACACTCATCTTTTCTGACTGTGACAGCAATTATTAACAATATTTTGATCACAGTGATCTTTCTGGGCCAAATCGTTAAGAACATCCGGCACTGCGAGCTCTTGCCAGTCCGTTATGTTTTTCCAGGCAGGATGGAAAATTTCCTTGGTGTGAGGTACAGAAACTTTGGGCTGTGTGGATGCCACGTGGAGGGATGTGGTTGCTGAAATGCTGTTATTTGGCCGTGCGGACCTTGTGGACGCTTCAAGCATAAACCAATTAGAGTGTGCGGCACAGCTCCATCAGCTGCTCCAGTCACTGCGTCTCTTTACTGGCACTACCAGTTTTAAATGAAGAAATACAGTCCTCGATGTCTTAATGGCTTTAATGACAAGGATGAAGGAGCCTTGCGCCGACATACAAAGCTGAGTGAGCAGAAGCTAACGGCAGTGTAAAGCAGCCCCATGGGCTAAGGCTAAAGCTAAGCAATGCGAGAAAATACATAAGCAAATGCAGCACGGCTTAGCATGCATACTGACAATGTGATCATTATATTAGCTTAACAAGCAGGTGAAGACTTACATCATGGAGCTGGTTTGGTCTGGTCAATCAGGTGGCCAACTACGCGCAGCTGCGTGACATAATGGCGCCATTTAAACCCTTTCTGAGCCCTCGATGCAAATTGGTGTGGTCACCCGAGTTAGAGGCAGCATTTCAGGCATCCAAGCTGGCCATCATGGACTCTATCCGGGCAGGCGTAGAGATCTACGACATGGAGAGGCACACTTTCCTCCCCCCAGACTTGTCCAGGCGCGGCATTGGATACTTCCTCCTCCAGCAGCAATGCACCTGCAGTTCCGGTGTCCCTTGCTGCTGTCCGGATGGATGGATAATTACTCTGGCCGGCTCACACTTTCTCTCCTCCGCTGAGCAGCGATACGCTGCTATTGAGGGGGAGGCCTTGGCTGTAGCATGGGGTCTGGAGCAGACCAGATACTTCACGCAGAGGTGTGACAATCTGGTCGTGGTCACCGACCATAAGCCCCTGGTGAAGATCCTTGGGGACCGGACATTGGATGAGATAACTAACTCTCGCCTGTTCAGGCTCAAACAGCACACACTCCCATGGCGCTTTGACATTGTACACTTGCCTGGCAAGAGCAACTGCGCTGCCGACGCAGCCTCCAGGTATCCCTCACCTTCTGGCTCTGATGAGGGCCGCGGCATGGGCGCATGGAATGTGACTGATAGCGAGGAGTCTGTGCACATGGCGTCCATTTGCAGCGACGCACTGGAGTCTGCTTCCATTGCATGGCCACTCCTCGCACAGGAGACGGCCACGGACGCATGCCTCTCCCACCTCCTGCACCTCATTGAAGACGGGGGCAGCATTGACCCAAAAGACCCGGCGCTGGCCGACCTGTCTAAGGTCTGTGAGTCAGTGTATGTGCAAGATGGGGTCCTGCTGTACTGTGACCGCATCGTTGTCCCCACGTCCCTTCGTCGTGCAGTACTTCAGCACCTCCACGCCGCCCATCAGGGCAAGTCGACAATGGAACGACGGGCCTGCTCCATCGTATACTGGCCTGGGATGTCTAACGACATCCAGTTGACCAGGGAGCAATGCACAGACTGTAACCGCAATGCCCCCTCGCAGGCGGCCACACCTCCCATGCCGGCATCACCGCCATCCACGCCATTTGAGGAGGTGTTCGCAGACTTCTTTGACTACAGGGGCCCACAACTACCTGGTCGTTGGCGATCGCCTCTCCGGCTGGGTGGAAGTCATGAGCTCTCCCGCGGACACCAATCTCAGGGGCTCCATTGGGCTTATCCGTCACTTAAGGGCTTTCTTCGCCACGTTTGGTGTGCCCAAGGAGTTGTCAAGTGACGGAGGCCTGGAGTTCTCGGCAGGGCGCACAGTGGATTTCCTCTGCTTATGGCAGGTCAAGCACCGCGTGTCCTCGGTTGGGTTCCCCCAGTCTAATGGAAGGGCGGAGGTGGCTGTCAAGACGGCAAAGCGCCTACGTACATGTGTGCGTGCGTGTGTGTGTGTGTGTGTGTGTGTGTGTGTGTGAGCCAAAGTTTTACTCATTGTTGGTCATTCACATGTGAGGTTATGACATGAATGTGTATACAGGTTTTATGGGTTTTACAAATGTGTAATTTGGATGTGTTTTTAGAATTTAGAGATTTTAGTGCCGGCTGCTTCACAATGCTGTCTCGAATTGCCCCTCGGGGACTAATAAAGTTGTCTTGAGTCTTGAGTCTTGAGTTGAGTCTCAAACACCGGCCCGACCGGGAGCCTCGACCATGACCGCTTTCTGCTTGCGATGTTGCAACTGCGTAATACGCCTGACCCCGACTGCGACCTGTCGCCCACGCAAATCAACTTTGGTCGTCCCCTCAGGGACTCGCTGTCATTTGTTAATAGGCTGGACAAGTTCTCCAACTCTCACATCCGTCCGCTCTGGCGTCAGGCATGGGCGGCGAAGGAAGAGGCCCTCCAGACTCGGATGGCCCGTACCACTGAGCCTCTGAGAGAACACGTACGAACGCTCCGCCCTCTCGTAGTCAGGGAGGCGGTGTTCCTCCAGAACCTAGTTTGCGGTAGCCCGCGGGCATGGGACAGATCTGGGGTGGTACTAGAGTCACTAGGACACGACCAATACCGTGTCAGGGTCGATGGGTCTGGCCGCCTCACCCTGCGCAACCAGCGCTTTCTCCATGCCTTCACCCCAGCCACCCCTCGCACTCACCCAGAGAGTTTTGCGCCCCTGCCTGCATCCAACGACGAGACACACGACTTAGGTCCCACCGACCTGGGGTCAGCGGGACCCCTGCCAGATCAGTCACACACACCACCCGAGCCCCAAGGCACAAACCCCGGCACCGCCCAGCCGGTTCCGAATCCTCCAAACGTAGCCAACGGGGACGCTGCCCTAGCGGCGCAGACCCCGGAACAGTGCCCATCACCCCCCTCCTCCCAGCCAGCGAGCTCCGGTAGGGTAAAGTGGCCACCCAAGCGGTATGTACCTGAAACTGGCCAGTGGGTTAGGTCATGAGTCCACTGCGCCGGTGTGTCACACGGCTTCCTGCACTGGGAGGGATGCAGAGGTCACCACTGGCCACTAGGGTGTGCTGTGATCAAGTCTCGAGGGAAAAAGGTGTATTCAGGGATGTGCCTGAAGTCACGTACAGGTGACTAATCCCCTGCAGGGACGTGCCCGAAGTCACGTACATGTGACTATCCGTCACTGTACATACTGCTGCCTCTCATTTGGATTGCTGCTGCTCAACCATCACACTGCTGTCCATCCATGCTACTGTTCGACTTGTATCTGTGGGTCTTCACCTGCTTGTTAAGCTAATGTAATGGTCACATTGTCAGTATGCATGAAAAGCCGCGCTGCATTTATTTACCTATTTTATCACATTGCTTAGCTTTGTTCTTCAGCTCATGCTGCTGCTTCACGCTGCCGTTAGCTTCTGCTCACTCAGCTTTGTATGTCGCTGCAGGGTTCCTTCATCCTTGTCATTAAAACCATTTGACATCGAGGAGTGTAAATCTTCAGAAATAAATTCTAAATTCAAACCATACACTAAAAGCTGAGGTTGTTCTGAAAAAATAAGAGGGTTACACTTACTTTGCGCTTTTTATTACAATTTTACAGCCATAAGATTAAAAAAATACCAGGGGGCCCTGTTATAATTATGGTCATAAGAGGGTCATTTAGACGGCGATGCACAAACAGGAAGTGATTGGTAGTCATTCCACTCCAATCCAGTTGGTGGCGGTAATGCACCAAATTGTTGTCTGCCAAGTGCCATAAGACCACAAATAATAAGAAGAAGAGAGGCGGGAGCGTTCGTAACCAGTGTTGGGAACGTTATTTTAAAAAAGTAATGAGTTATAGTTACTGATTACTTTGTCAAAAAAGTAACTCAGTTACTAACTGAGTTACAAGATCATAAAAGTAACTAATTACCAACAAAAATAACTACTTAGTTACTTTTTTCATTAAAGAATGCAAGAATTACTACAATAGGGAAATATAAATGAGTAATGACTGAACATAATAAAATGTATGTCCAAATGTTTTTTATTAACCTGAATAATTTAAATAAATAAGCACTTTACAGGAGGAGCTACTAATAGGAACATTACACTAATCTAGACTACTAAAAGGTCACTGTGTGATATTTAACAAGACCCCAATCAGCTAAAATTTAAAATTGCAAATAGAAACACCTGTAAAGGTTCCCGAGCCTTTAAATGGTCTCTCAGTCTAGTTAAATTACAGAAATAAATGTAATTTTGCACATTATTCTAATTTTTCCAACTTCACATAATTGTGTGTTTTTAGCAGCATTTCTGTTGCTGCTAATCTAGTAATGGTTAAATAAATAAATAAAACCTTTAAAATGACACTAGAAGAGACACAAGCCTGATGGAGGACTCACATTTACTAACGTGGGTCAGACCCAACCACAGAAGAGCTGAAGCTGGGTGGTAAACACACACAGGTAGTTCTAATAACACCTGAGCTCCATGACATCTGAGACTGATGCATCAGTGCTACAGCGGGACTAAAGACATGATCAGGAACAGGTTACAGCTGGATGATCTAGGAAGGTAGAAGATCAGGACGTCTGAGCGGTGAACAGGTGAGCGGACCTTCGGGACGTCCCGCTGTCACGCTAAGGGCACGGCTGCAGACCCGCACCTGCAGCCGTAGATATTCATCACGTCTTCCTCGTTCTTCAGGGTCGTGATGCTCTTGGATGAAAACATCTGCCTCTTTAGCTCCTGATCAGCTGATGACAGCTTCAACACACCGCGCTGCTTAACGCACGCATTTTCTCATCAGTAACAGAAACGACGTTTTGATAAAAGAAGACGGTAATTAATTAGTTTGCTCATTACAGAAAGAAATATTTTTTTATTAACGTGGTTATTTTAAACGACATTATTACCATCACTTGCTGTGTCTACACTACAGCATGCAGTGACTGAGACGGTGAGTGTCTCCGCCCACCCGGCCAATCATCATGGTGTTTGTAAGTGTGTTACCGACACCTCTCTCTCCCTGGCTGCAGCTGAAGTGTGGCGGTCAGAAAGCCTGTCGCTCAACGTTCGACAAGCACATAGTAACGCACAACGTTCCGTCCCTAGTAACGGTAACGGCGTTGCAACGGCGGGAAAAGTAATTAATTAGATTATTCCGTTACCTATAAAAGAACGCCGTTAGAAACGCCGTTATACTTAAACGGCGTTACTCCCAATACTGTTCGTAACAAACCCAAAGCGATAGTCAAAACATTAAGCATGAAATTGATTTATCCTAGTGGCTCCAATAAGAGAAAGAAGCAGCTTGCTTCATAAAAGCTTTTATCTTCACTTCTGAAAGTGACGTCGTTTCTCGATGTAAACATCAAAAAGGAAGCAGAAAGGCAAGACAATGGAAAATGTTTCATGGGAGGAAAACATAGACCAAAATGGAAAATAGAAAAAAAAAGTAACGAAGGCTAAAGCACAGGAGCGCTGACAGGAAGAAGAAAGCAGAGCAAATATTGAAGGCACTCAAAGGGAGAGAAAAACAGGAAAAAAGAGGAGGACTAATAAAGAGTGAAAATAACTCCTGTCAGAAGAGGGGAGAGTTTCGCAAATCCGGTTAAAGGTCAGATGGTCGAAAATGTAGTGTAAGGGGCCCCATGTCTGTGTTCGCCTTGGGCCCCCAAGTTGCTAAATCCGCTAGACACTGANCATAGGAATCACTCTCGTCAGGACGCCAATCACTCTCTCCCGTGTATTTTCAACCTCTTTTTCTGCCAAGCCAAAAAGTCTGAGGTCCCTTCTTCTTCGGTTTCTTGAGTTTTCCAGACATTTTTCCTTCAGCTCTTTGTTTTCCTTCGTTAAAGCCTTCAGTTGCCTTTGTATTTGCCTCTATCCTAAGGTCAAAAGCTTTCAGACTTTTGTCTAGCAGATCAAATCTTTCTGTAAAGGCCAGCAGGGCATCATAGATATTTTCATTGCTGTTTCCCGGGAGCTTTCTTTTATAGTTTTTTGGATTGGGGCTTTTTATTGGAGTGTGATCACCAGTGGGTCTTGCTGCTATCTGCTGATGCTCCATCTCCTCTATGTCTTTGTCCGCACATGCTTCTTTCATTGCCGCGAGGTTGTAGTCATGGTCGGAAAGGCTACCTATTAGCTCCGCCATGTTAGTCATTTAATGTTTTGTGTTTGCTACTTTATCTGTCCAACAACTCTTCAAAAAGTATGTTTTCAGGGGTTCCGCTTTCCTTTCCGTTTCGTTCTGAATAACTGTTTATCAGAGAATTACTTCTCAGGACATTTAAAACCTGCCGTTTTATCAGACCTGCCAAGTTCCCCGACCGTACTGATTAATTACTGAACACAGGTCTGTGGAACAGAACAAATGTTTATTCTGCTCCAGCAGGTGGCGCTAGCGCACCTTTACGCTGGTCACGGACCACCGGAAGCAGCAGAAACCGGAAGCTGCTAGCAGAGCTAGCTTGTTGTTGTTGTTGTGGTGTGTGAGGAGAAGATTTGAGGCTCTGCAGTAAAAATGTCTTCACTTCAGTCTCTGGGAGAGTTGATCAGCTAAAGCGACTAACTGCTGCTGCTGCAGAAATCTTCTCACCAGGCTGTGGAAACTTTCTTCTCCTCCTCAACAACTTGGTGGAGTTCTTTCCAGAAGCAGAGAAGCTATTCTGCGGTCTTCGTGACAATCGGAGCTCCAGAAGCAGGTGATGGGTGAGAAAAGCTTTTCTCTAGACTTCCTGCCCTCTGGATCTGCTGCTGTTCCTTTGGCCTCTCTGAGAAACGCGCTCGTTTTGCTGCTTTCATCAGATTGAAGAGGTTCCCTCTATCAGACTCGCTCATCTGAGTTGGTCATGATGCAGGATCGCTGCTCGCTCTCTCATCCATCCTGCTCACACTCTCCGACGGAAAAGGCCCGAATCTGAATGTGACTCTGGAGGAAAAAGCGGTTAGCTCTACTCCGTGAACTCTGGTGAGCAAAGGTCCTCTTTTCCAGACTGGATGTGTCCTCAGCTGATCAGAACCAAAGCGTTGGATCTTTAATCTCCTGCGTTGTTCTGAAGCAGCATCTTAATCAGCTCTCCTGCTTTGTTTCTATTGCAGCTGTTAGCTAAACACGGCTAAAGAAAACCTGCTACCACTTCAGGATCATCCATCAGCTGGGACTGCTTCATCAGCATGGACACAGGTACTGGTGTGTGTGTGTGTGTGTGTGTGTGTGTGTGTGTGTGTGTGTGTGTGTGTGTGTGTGTGTGTGTGTGTGTGTGTGTGT
>SSNQ01034239.1:284235-300964 GCA_006942095.1 Nothobranchius kuhntae
GGGGCCCCCCCCCCCCCCCCACTTTTCTCTTTCACCTCTGTCTCCGTGTCTGGTTGGAATTACAAAGCATTCAACAACAATAACAATAAAGTTTTAAGTATCAGGCGTGACATTAAAAGCAGACGCTTTGATGCTCCACCTGAGAGTAAATCTGTAAGGCTTGTCACCAGCATTCAGACATCAGTTCTGTTTGCTTCACAGCCAGACAGGACACGGTAAAAAACAACAAATAAATAAATAAAAGAAACAGCTGTTTTTGGTGTTGAATAAAAATAAACTCATCCAGAACTGATAACGGTGATATAATGGCAGCACTTACCTTAGCAGTAACTAGAATCCGAAGATGGGTAGACAATTCACTAAAACATTGGAGATTATAAATCCTGTTCAGTAATAAACCCATCATTTTCAGTTTAAGGCGCTAGTATTTATCTGCGGCAATAAAAGGCTAACTTATGCAAGAAAACAAAAATTATTATCATGTAGATTTTAATGTTGGACTATTTTTATGTAATAAATAAACCAACATGGTAATTAGGTTGCATAATTAGCAGCGCTTTCCCATTTCAGCACCACAGAAAAACCTCTTCTTAACGAGAGCAGGACAGGAACTGCCGTGGTGTTGAGCGGCGCTGAGCCGCACGGCGGAGCCTCAGTCCCGGGGTGGCGGGCCGTGAAGACCGCCGCCAGCAGGGCTGATACTGGGGAGCTCAGAGGTTATAAATACTGAGTACTTGAACACTCCTCACATGGTGGCAGACACTCTAACTAAATAAACGTGAGCACACACTCACCGAAAAGCAGAGATGGGACTTGTGGCATCAACAAGTCAACTCCAAGTTGTGATTTTGTTCTACTCAACAACTGAACAAGGTTCAGTCACTGTGCTGATTAAAATCACCTGGTTTGGTTGCTGAACAGAAGAAAAACATGGCATGCAGAGGACTTGTTGAGTCCACAATTCCTCATCTCTGTCGCAGAGTGAAAAATACAAACTAACCACCGCTAGCGTAGATGCTAGTTAGCTTTGAGCTCCATGGGGGACTGCTTTTTTTTTGTTTTTTTACAACAAACTACTAGTTCTTACCTGTCTAGGAGAACTCTGCATCTCTCCTGAAACTGATTTGGTCCAGACATCGCCACCTTTGATAATGGTTTCCATTGTTTAGCGTTGTTTTATTTCTCCTGTTGTTCTTCAGTCTTTGGGAAGGATGGAGGCCTCTCATGTTTACATGAACATCCTTCTGTACTGCTCCGTGTGCTGGCGTCAGTTCTCTCCACAACACTGTTTCAACTAACCAGGAGGACGAAAGAAAGAAAGAAAACAGTCTTTTCTATAGCGCCTCTCAAGATAAAAATCACGAGGCACTTCACAAAAACAAAAATTAAAATAGGGAGGGAGGGGGGAATGATATGACCTCAAATCAACATCACGATATATTGCGGATTTCACCTCGATAACGATAAATGGACGATAACTACAGGCGTGCAGAAACAAAAGTTGTCCACTAGATGGGGCTGTCTGATGTTTATAAGAACACATCAGACTCTACAGAGTGGCAGCAACAAACAGGACTACACCTTACTGTGGTACTGGGCCATTGTAATGTGGCTAACGGTGGCTACTTTAGCTAGCTTGGTAAACATTTGGTGTGAATCACCAGACTAAATACATGTTACAAATCATTCACTGTTGCGTGAATTTGCTGCCATTAACTCCCCAAACAGCATCTAAAATATTAGTTTTAAGTGTGTTTTATATGACACATACACACATACGACAAACCAACAACCGTGAGCTCACCTGGGGCGCGTACAAATGGCATTGTGGAAGTTCACAAGAAGGGACGACGAAAACTATTAGCATTCTCAAACCTTTAATGGTGAACTTCCATCTCACTCTTAAAATACAGAACTTTTCTCTCTCGCCTTCCCACTTCCTGTACCACACTCCTTCACTATTAGAGCATGCCCCTTTTGTGTGAAAACATGCATTTAAGTGTCACCACAACATCTTTTTCTTCTTCTTTCTGGTGTTTAGTGATGGGTGGCTCAAGACTCGCCCTTTTAGCTTAGCTTTTAACTAATTATTCTTTTTCATAGTCTGTTTTAAATGCTTGCATAATTTAACTTGATCTCATTTTAACAGAGTTTTGCTGTATATCTATGTTTTTGTATTATTTCTATCTACATTTACTTTTTTCTATTTATTTTAGCTCTTGTTATTTTGTAGTTGAATTTATTTTAATCTTTCCAGTGTTTCTTCTGTGGGAGCCCTCTGCCTCGGGGTCGGTGGCAGCCTGGGTGGAGGTGGAGGCCTCTGACCTAACTTGTTTGGACGCCCTCGCTTGGCACCAAGGCTGCTAATGTATGGCGTCAGATGGGTGCCAAAACCGTTCTCTGATCCACATCGCACGTACAAACGGGACTCGCGCGTGGAAGTTAGAACCTCTCGCGTGAAAATATACATGGCGAGAGGTCATTTGTACACTGAGAGGGAGCGAACTGTGTCTGTGCGCACACAAGGATGTGCACAAGTGACAAACTTGCGTGCGTGCATTGGCCAACGAGCACACGGCAGAGAAAAACATGCGCGCGGCAGCCTCACTGAGCGCGCGGCAGCCTTTCTGTGCGCTCGGTTTCTGATTCTGCTCGCTCGGCTGTAGGGAGTTTTGGCACTCTGGAGGCGTGGCCTGTGGCTGATCTTTTCTGTCCTCTGATTGGTACGTTTTTTCTGCTCCTTACCCTCTACCTCATTGGCCCATTGGTTTCCTCGCGGAGCACAATGGGGGTAGCGGAAGAACAAATCTGATTCAAACGTTAGTAAGTGCTGTTATAGCTCAGCTGGTAGAGGTGATGACCTTCACTTGGAGGATCTGGGTTCGAATCCAGGCAAGGACAACAGATTACACATATGGCTATTATTTTTTTTTATCCTAGTGATATCTTTTACAGTTATGACCGTTCAACTGTCATTAAATGTCCGAATGTTTGCTGGGCAGTGTTTTAAAAAGTGTACTTAAGCTAGATGGCTTTAACCATATAAAATTATTATTTTTTGGATTCTGGAAAAATACATACTGAAATAAAACTACTGATTGTAAACTTTATGCCTGTGGTTGTACTTAAATAGAGTGACTAGAGCATGAGCATTACAATATGAGTCACTAATACACCGGGAAGGCCCTTAGAGTGGGGGTTCGGTTGAGAGAGAGAGAATTTGTATTCTGTCAAAGTAGTAATATTACTTGCTCCACTCTTGAGGAGCCTCCAGGTAAAAATAGACTTGTGGGTGTAGGTCTGTTTTAAAAGTTCTTGCTCCATTAATGTATTGTTTATTTCTTTCAGCATTTAATTGACAAATTATCCTTTCAAATAATTAATTGATGAGTTACATAATTGTCCATTTAGAATTGTTGAATGGACTGAGTCAACTTTATTAATTTCAAAACATGTTTTTTTTTTTTAGTGATGCATTTAAATAATTTAAATTTTGATTTATTTAAATATTGCACCTTTGGGCATACATATTTTGTTGTCTTGTTATTTATGAACATCTACATCGACATGGATTCAGTTTCTTTAGGTTTGCATCATATGACATCCTGATTCACTTTTTGTGCTTGCTTCTGAGCTCTCTACCATCCATGGTCAGTGTTTGACAGGCTCATAGAGACCCCATATTCACAGCTGCAACCTATCAATGACTTTTTTCTATTTTTTCATTACTCCACCCTTGTTTCCAAAAAACGGGAGCTTGCTGGATAATAACATCATGGAGCAACTGTTTGTTCACAGTACTTGGCTCAGTGAGGATCTGTATACCAAAGGAGGAGATACTCAGAAATCTGTCTACAGATTGTTACAACCCAGTCTAGGAGTGGTGGGAGTATTCCGCGTGCACGGGTTTTGGCACCCATCTGACACCATACTAATGCGTTTCTGTTGCAGTTGGGACAGATAGCTCCCCTAGTGGCGTCTCTTTATCCTGTCTGCACATCTGAGCTCAGCTGAGGGTTATGTTCTTAACTGTGTGTGTGTGTGTGTGTGTGTGTGTGTGTGTGTGTGTGTGTGTGTGTGTGTGTGTGTGTGTGTGTGTGTGTTAGAGATGTACATAGTTAAAGCTGCTTTTCTAAGTATGGAAAACAAATGATGTTAAAAGGCTTTTTTAATGCCTCTTAACGTTCTACCATAGTACAACTTTAAATAAGACCGAAGACAACGGTTTGACCATCCGTTTGTCTGTTTCAAATTTACGTGCACCAGTGTTGTTTTTGGCGTCACATACACCGACGTGGAGGGAGAAGCATCACTATAAGAGGAGTTGGGAGTGAGAATGTGTTGTTAATCAGGGCTCCTGGGATATTTTAAGCCCCAACAGTTTCATGTAATTTGTAGAGGCTCAAAATCAGTTTCCAGTTGCAAACATACAACTGTAATATGTGTGAATATAACGTTGCAGCAGTCAAATTCATATAATTGTTTCTGTGTTTCCTACAGATGTTCAACAGCTGGTGCTGGTTAAAGAAGAAGCTCCTGATGAGGCCCAGCAGGACCCAGAACACCTCCACATAAAGGAGGAACAGGAGGAACTCTGGACCAGTCTGGAGGCAGAATGTCTCCATCTGAAGGAGGAGACTGATGCTGCCAGGTTTCCAGTCACTGTAGTTTCTATAAAGAGTGAGGATGATGAAGAGAAACCTCTGATCTCACAGCTTCATCAGCAGCAACTAGAAGACAGAGATGTTCCAACCAGCAGCTCAGCTGACCAGATGACAGCAGAAACTGGTGGAGGAGCAGAGAGTAGCAGGATCCCAGATCTGAACCCTCATGAACAGACTTATAATTCTTCAGAGACTGAAGTTAGTGGAGATGATGAAGAGGATGATGATGTAAATCTAGACTCTGAGCTGTCAGAATCTGGGTCTGAAACTGGAGACGAATACAACGACTGGAATGAGAGCAGGTCTTCTGAGTCAGATGGTAGGACTGGTAACAAATCATTTAGCTGCCCTGAGTGTGGTAAACAGTTTCTCCACCAGTGTTCTCTCCAGAAACATGTGAGCGTGACGGGTCATTCAGTAATAAGGTCTTCAGGCTGTTTGGTTGATAAAAAGTGTGTTACAGGGAAGCAACATGCAGACCCAGGTAGGAAAGCCCAGAAAGAACTCAAATCATTTAGTTGTGACAACTGTGGAAAAATATTTAGAACAATATCATATTTAAATAAACACAAAAAAGTCCACACAGGACAGAAACCTTTTGCCTGTGAGCACTGTGGTCAAAAATTTGGCCGAAAGGCAACTTTAGATAATCACATGCGAGTCCACACAGGAGAGAAACCTTTTGCCTGTGAGCTCTGCGATCAAAGATTTGGCCGTAAGGATACGTTAAATAATCACATGAGAGTTCACACAAGACAGAAGCCTTTTGCCTGTAAGCTCTGTGGTCAAAGATTTAGCCATAAGGTAACTCTAAACAGACACATAATAGCCCACACACGCCAGAAGTCTTTTGCCTGTGAGCGATGTGGACAAAAATTTAGTCATAAGACATATTTAAATAATCACATGAAAGTCCACACAGGACACAATGAACAAGAGGCCGGTCATTCAGTAATAAGGTCTTCAGGCTGTTTGGTTGGTAAAAAGTGTGTTACAATGAAGCAACATGCAGACCCAGGCAGGAAAGCCCAGAAAGAACTCAAATCATTTAGTTGTGACAACTGTGGAAAAATATTTAGAACAATATCATATTTAAATAAACACACGAAAGTCCACACAGGACAGAAACCTTTTGTCTGTGAGCTCTGTGGACAAAGATTTCGCGAAAAGAACACGTTAAACATTCACATGAGAGTCCACACAGGACAGAAACCTTTTGTCTGTGAGCTTTGCGGACAAAGATTTAGCCAAAAGAACACGTTAAACATTCACATGAGAGTCCACACAGGACAGAAACCTTTTGTCTGTGAGCTCTGCGGACAAAGATTTAGCCAAAAGAACACGTTAAAAAGGCACGCGAGTGTCCACACAGGACAGAAACCTTTTGCCTGTGAGTTTTGTGGTCAAAGATTTAGCTGTAAGAGAAATTTTAACGATCACATGAGAGTCCACACAGGACAGAGGCCTTTTGTGTGTGAGCTCTGCGGACAAAGATTTAGCCTAAAGAACACATTAAAAAGGCACACGAGAGTCCACACAGGACAGAAACCATTTGTCTGTGAGCTCTGCGGACAAAGATTTAGCCAAAAGAACACTTTAAAAAGGCACGTGATTGTCCACACAGGACAGAAACCTTTTGCCTGTGAGTTATGTGGTCAAAGATTTAGCCGTAAGAACACTTTAAAGGATCACATGAGAGTCCACACAGGACAGAAACCTTTTGCCTGTGAGTTATGTGGTCAAAGATTTAGCCATAAGAAAACTTTAAAGGATCACATGAGAGTCCACACAGGACAGAAGCCTTTTGCCTGTGACTACTCTGGTCAAAAATTTGGCCGAGAGGCAACTTTAGACAATCACATGAGAGAAACCTTTTGCCTGTGAGCTCTGCGATCAAAGATTTGGCCGTAAGGATACTTTAAATAATCACATGAGAGTTCACACAAGAGAGAAGCCTTTTGCCTGTGAGCTCTGTGGTCAAAGATTTAGCCATAAGGTAACTTTAAACAGACACATAATAGCCCACACACGCCAGAAGTCTTTTGCCTGTGAGCGATGCGGACAAAAATGTAGCCATAAGACATATTTAAATAATCACATGAAAGTCCACACAGGACAATGAACAGGAGGTGTGTTTCACTGACAAAACAATTGTTAATGATTATTTCTGATAATAATTGGTCACAGTTTTTCATGCAGGCTGAAAATGGAAATAACCTCCTACACATATCTCCTGCATTAGCTTCTGATAAAATTGTAGAAAATAGACAGTGAAACTCTAGGATTTGAAATTCCCTCGAGATCTACATCGCACTGATGTAGAGTTAGACTACAGATGTGTTTTGGTTTTAATTATGATCAATAAGATGTGATGATTCTATATAAATATAGAGTATCAACCTTATTGATCTTTGAATGTTTAACCAGAAGAATTAGGATTCTTTGTTTATTCAGGGATCACAACACACTTCGTATTAATTCAGAGAGAGTCAAGTTTATAAAAAGTAAGAATTTTATTTTCTAAACAATTGAAAACATGACAACTAGGAAACACTTTATGTGATGAATGAATCTAAGTGGATGGAATGTGAGGTGTGATGATGTGTGAATGTGATGTTATCAGAACCGTCGTATCTGAAGAAACTGAGTTCTGAGTGGGAGTGAATTTGGTCTGCCACAAACTATAAGTGGTGGTTAATTAAACCACATCAGACGCAATGTGTCGTGCCTACGTACCCTCTCAAAGACCGTCGTGGTAGATCCGTAATGTGCTGAAGTCCGGGGACCCCAAAGGTACCGAAGTCCGTTGGAGAAACAGCAGCACCACTTGACCAGTCTTAGAGTTGTCTCCAGGTCACAACAGGTACTTATTTGCGTCTATGGAAGGACTCTTAAGGAGTTGGGGCTGTGTCAGCTTTATTCTGAAGGAACCATTGGCGGTTAGCTGTAGCGTGCGACAGGTTTTGGCAGCTTGTCAAAAGATGCAATGGCAGAAAAGTTTTCCTCCGGTGGCCAGTCCAGAGTTAGCTCAACTGACTCACGGTGAAGCGAGTTCTGTTTTAATAATTGCCATGTTTTGACTTGGTGACAAATCAGAATTTGACATGTAAATGGGTTTTGCCAACAAACCTCAGAAACCATACCTTGCTCAGATACAAGAGTTCTGATTTGTGGAACAGAAAGCAATGTGTCAGGATATTAACTAAACCTTGTCATCGTCACGTGTCTGAGTGTGTGAGCTGTCAGTAGATAGTGTAACATCACGGAAGGTCCTCTAATTTGTGGCAAAAGTCACATTTACCCAGCTGGGTCAAACAGTACTTTTAAATCCACAGATTAACCAAGGAGCCATGATGTCTGGAAGAACATATCACCATATCTGCTGCTGTTCCGTCCCAGAAGAAGGACACTTCAAGTTCACGATAATGATTAAATAATAATATTAATAAACTCTTTGATTTTATTACTGTTTATTATAATCATCATAAATGATCACTTGGTTCAGTATAAAGGTATTTTAATTACATGAAATGAATTATTATGCTTTGGGTATAATAATGATGAATTATGATTATGGTTGATGACAGTAATGTGTTCAACAAAGAAGGTCACTTCCACCTTATCCATCTAACACAGAGTTCATCTGAACAATAACTGCCAACACATGTTTTGACGCATGACCAAAGCTTTCTCGCTGAGAGAGTGGGTGTGTTCTGAGAGCTTTGTAAACTAACCATCACCAGCTTCAAGTCAGTTCTTGAACCAACACCATCCTGAGGAGACGGGACGACCGCCCTGACCCTCTGCAAAGCTGTTCTGTCACGCCGACAAGAATAGCTAAGAATAAACGTAAACTGTAACCAGCTGATGAAAAACTCCTTACAGAGTTATTGATTTCTGAGTTAAGACAAGAAACTTCTAAACAGCTAAGCCAAACGCTCGACACTGTACCCGGGACATCTCTGGACCAGAGGATCGGTTCACTCACGTCTTCTCTGCTGGACCAAGTACCTTGGATGAAACACCATCTTCCTGACCTCCGGATCCACAAGAGGGTCTCCTGTTTGGGTGAGGTAGCACACAGGAATGTGTTTGATGCTGTTTTCTCTAAGTAAACATCATTTCCATCCAGAACGCTTTTCTCTCTCTGAAAGAAACCTGATAATTCCGTTCACGCATCCAAACTCGTATTTCCAATTTAGTTTCCATCCAGCCACAGGTTTGTCCTTTTTAAACAAGTTTAATATCAAAGCTGTTAAAAATTGTCATTAAATTGTCATTCATGAATTGTCGTTTATAATTGTTGTTCAGATCTTTAAGTTTAAAATTGTTGGTAATAAAATTTCTTCATTTTTAAACTTGCCTCATTATTGAAACGAAACACAGAAAGGGATAATTCTGGTTATTGAAAAGCAAAGATTCCTAGCTTCTGATTCAAAAATAAACTTTTGCTATAAAATTTAATTACCGTAAATCCTCTAATATTAGCCTGTATTCAATTAACTGCCGGGTATCAAATTTTGGCCGGAGTCGGCGGAGGTGAATAATGGCCGGTTTTTTATTGTGGCCGGGTGGAATGTGGTAACAAGCAAGTACGGGGGGCGGTTGTGTCATCCGTCTCACTTTTGATTGATGTGGTACATGACAAATATATATGTTGACTAGTGCGTGCGTGTAGCCTAGTGAACTAGACCAAATTCTTGCTTTGCAAAGAATGGTCTAGGCATGCTCCATTGGAACCTCAGCAGCTCCTACCAGGACTCTGGCTAGCCAATCACAGCTCTCCAGAGGGGTTTCAAACACATAAAGAGCTGTGATTGGTCCATAATGGTGGGCAAATCATAGTGCTTTATCTGCGTAGTGAACAAATCACAGAGCTTTATCTGCTTTGTTGGCCAATCAGGGCACTCTATATGCCTGGTGGGTGGGATGATGCAACAGAGTGAAACAAGAGTATGTCACATTCATTGTCCAGTGGAATGTGGAGATCATTTGAAAGACAACGGTAGAACCCGCCCCACAACCGAGAGCCGTCAATGGAGCATGGCCAGACTAAATAATACATTTATTTAGTCTGGCTTGCCAGGCTAGCGTGCGTGTGTGTGTTAAGCCCCGGATCTTCTTCAGTCCTTAATACGCCCCTGCTGAACACAGGTCTGTGGAACAGAACAAATGTTTATTCTGCTCCAGCAGGTGGCGCTAGTGCACCTTTACGCTGGTCACGGACCACCGGAAGCAGCAGAAACCGGAAGCTGCTAGCAGAGCTAGCTTGTTGTTGTTGTGGTGTGTGAGGAGAAGATTTGAGGCTCTGCAGTAAAAATGTCTTCACTTCAGTCTCTGGGAGAGTTGATCAGCTAAAGCGACTAACTGCTGCTGCTGCAGAAATCTTCTCACCAGGCTGTGGAAACTTTCTTCTCCTCCTCAACAACTTGGTGGAGTTCTTTCCAGAAGCAGAGAAGCTATTCTGCGGTCTTCGTGACAATCGGAGCTCCAGAAGCAGGTGATGGGTGAGAAAAGCTTTTCTCTAGACTTCCTGCCCTCTGGATCTGCTGCTGTTCCTTTGGCCTCTCTGAGAAACGCGCTCGTTTTGCTGCTTTCATCAGATTGAAGAGGTTCCCTCTATCAGACTCGCTCATCTGAGTTGGTCATGATGCAGGATCGCTGCTCGCTCTCTCATCCATCCTGCTCACACTCTCCGACGGAAAAGGCCCGAATCTGAATGTGACTCTGGAGGAAAAAGCGGTTAGCTCTACTCCGTGAACTCTGGTGAGCAAAGGTCCTCTTTTCCAGACTGGATGTGTCCTCAGCTGATCAGAACCAAAGCGTTGGATCTTTAATCTCCTGCGTTGTTCTGAAGCAGCATCTTAATCAGCTCTCCTGCTTTGTTTCTATTGCAGCTGTTAGCTAAACACGGCTAAAGAAAACCTGCTACCACTTCAGGATCATCCATCAGCTGGGACTGCTTCATCAGCATGGACACAGGTACTGGGGTGTGTGTGTGTGTGTGTGTGTGTGTGTGTGTGTGTGTGTGTTACAGCATGGACACAGGTACTGGTGTGTGTGTGTGTATGTGTATGTGTGTGTGTGTGTGTGCGTGCGTGCGTGCGTGCGTGTGTGTGTGGTGCTGATCATGTGTGGCTAGATTAAATATGTGATTTTAGGACCACCCTAAATTGTTAGAGGTTAATTTTACACAATAAAATAATAATTATAAATATTAGATGCAAAACAGAGAACTAGACATCAACAATGTACTACATGTTATCGAACATTTTATTTAAAAAAAAAAACTGAAACCGTGAGATTTAGTCAGTGTTTAAAAGCCCCTGTTGTAATATTAAATGCGAGGAGTCGTAAAAAGTAGCATAACAAAACAATTTTATGGAATAAACTGCAGCTAGTAGCCTTGAAAAGTAACTTACTTGAGCGTCTTGTTGGTTCTGGTCCATTTTGCTGGTGCAGGTGAAACTCCCGCTCCAGATCAGGGCGGGTATTAGCCAGGCTGTTAGTGCGCAGGTGCGGCAGCCACACAGGAAAATCCACAGAGCGTCAAAACGAGCGCACCCCAAAGAGGTTTGTTCCCGCCCAGTCCCACAAGTCTTTCTATTGGCTGAGTGGTTGCTAGGAGATTGTGCTTTTAAGTTTTGAGCGAGAGCAGATGAAATCCGTGAGAGCAGTAGCCTAGTGAACTAGACCAAATTCTTGCTTTACAAAGTTTGGTCTAGGCATGCTCCACTGGAACCTCCACAGCTCCTACCAGGACTCTGGCTAGCCAATCACAGCTCTCTAGAGGGGTTTCAAACACACAAAGAGCTGTGATTGGTCCATAATGGTGGGCCAATCATAGTGCTCTATCTGCTTAGTGAACAAATCACAGAGCTTTATCCGCTTTGTGGGCCAATCAGGGCACTCTCTATGCCTGGTGGGTGGGATGATGCAACAGAGTGAAACAAGAGTATGTCACATTCATTGTCCAGTGGAATGCGGAGATCATTTGAAAGACAACGGTAGAACCCGCCCCACAACCGAGAGCCGTCAATGGAGCATGGCTATGAGAGCAGGGGACAGACTTGAGGGAGGAGTTTTGATCCGTGTAGAGAAAAAGTTGTCACATGAGAAGACAATACCAGTGTAAGAAGGTTAAATCTGAGCGCAGAAACAAAGATTTGAAGGAGAACAGAGTGAATTTGATAGAGAGCAGACATTTTGAGTGCAAGCATTACAAGTTTTGAGAGCAATAATATAAAATCTTATTCTGAAATTAAAAAGTTGGTCTGTTGATATGAAATTCTGCTCTCAAATTGAAAGTTCAAGTGCTCAATTTCTGGCACTTTAATTCTTCCACGCCTCCAGAGTGCCAAAACTCCCAACAGCTGAGTGAGCAGAATCAGAAACCGAGCGCGCAGAAAGGCTGCCACACGCGCATGTTTTCCTCTGCCGTGTGCTCGTTGGCCAACGCGCACACGCAGGTTTGTCACTTGTGCACATCCTTGTGCGCTCACAGACAGTTTGCTCCCTCTCAGTGTACAAATGACCTCCTCGCCATGTATATTTTCACTCGCGAGTCCCGTTCGTACACGCGTTGTAGACAATACGTGTGCACGGGTTTTGGCGGCAATCTGACGCCATAAACTGGCTCCTGTCCACGTGGAGGAGCAGCGGGTCTACTCTGAGCCCCTCCTGGATGACCGAGCTTCTCACCCTAAGGGAGAGCCCAGCCACCCTGCGGAGAAAACTAATTTCAGCCGCTTGTATCTGGACCCTGTCCATAAAAGTTATGAACGGAATCGGTGATAAAGGGCAGCCTTGGCGGAAACAAGCTCGACTTACAAACTCCCACGCATCCTCCAGGACCCTCCTGACGGTATAGAGCTCCGCGATAAAGCCAAAATGTTGTACTTGAAGGTGCGATGCTTTGCAGCCAGGAGCACATCTCTTGAAGGAGCATAGGAATTGTGTGTCCCGTTTATTGAAGACTTTTGTGTTTATAGTTTTTGACGTCTTGTCCATGCAGAGCTTCCGTAGTTCAGTTACGTTCATAGCTGCTAGCTAAAACTCAGTAGAGTTGAAGTCTCTTACGGTTTTCTAGCTTTACTAAAATATCTGTCTGTATTTATTTGATTGATGGCAGGTTTTACTTTTTATTAGACTCCAAATGTAATCATTTGGCACTTTCCTGTGCCCCAGACAAGCTGGTTCCCAAAGTCAGAGACTCTCTTGGTCAGCTTGCTTCCCACACCAAACCGTCCGTCAGGAATCTTGGCGTGACCTTTGACCCAGCTCTCACCCTGGATTCTCATGTCAGTTCTCTTGTTCGCTCTTCCTTCTTCCATCTCAGGAACGTTGCTAAGCTGAGTCCCATTCTGTCCCGCTCTGAACTTGAGACAGTTCTCCACACCTTCATCTCCTCACGCTTAGACTACTGTAACTCTCTTTTCACGTGTCTGAGCAGAACCTCCCTGAACCGTCTACAGGTGGTTCAGAACGCCTGTGCTCGGCTTCTGACCAAGTCCTCCAAACACACCCACATCACCCCGCTTCTCCTCCAGCTTCACTGGCTGCCAGTCAACTTCAGGGTTCATTTCAAGATCCTGGTTCTGGTCTATAGGGCCTTACATGGACAAGCACCATCTTACATTGGTGATCTTCTTAGTCCCTACACCCCCAGCAGGTCCCTGAGGTCCAGTGACCAAAGCCTACTGGTTGTGCAGCACCAGGCTAAAGGTCAAAGGTGACAGATCATCTGCTGCTGTGGCCCCCAGACTCTGGACCTCTCTCCCCCTGAGCCTGAGATCAGTGGACTCAGTGGTCTCCTTTAAAAAGCAGCTGAAGACTCACTTGTTCAAGCTGGCTTTTGTATGACCTTCTTCACCTCTCTCTCTTTATTCTGCTCTCCCCACCTATTCCACCTTCCTCAGGATCCACTGGTTTCCCTCTTTCCTGTTCACTCTCTCTCTTTCTTTACATTTTTTAATCACAAATGTCTATTTTTGCTCATTTTAAATATATTTTTAAACATTTTCTAAATTCTTTTTTATATTTTTACATTTTTGTTTTTGTGAAGCGCCTCGTTGTTTTTATCTTGAGAGGCGCTATAGAAATGATATTTTCTTCTTTCTTCTTCACTTGCTGCCAGTCATATCAAAGCCTTTGCGATTTGAAAATCTCTTTTTGTCACATCGCAATTTATTTGCATATGTAGTCAGGGTCCGAAATTAACACTCGCCACTCGCCAAATGCGAGTAAATTGCTCCATTTGGCGAGTAAATTTTTGAGCTCTACCTGCCACCTGGCGAGTAAATATTTGCACCAAATTAGTTATGTTTATCAGTCATCTTCCATGGATTTCTGATACTCCTCCCGCCTGCATGCAACATACACAAACGTACGCGAAATGTGAACGCCGCATCCAACGTCATTTCCACCTATCCCATCCAATCAGTTTATCAAGTTAGCCGTTAGCTTCGTGTTAAAACTAGCAGTGAAATGTGGCGGTTTTTAACTGGAGTCAGCCAGCCTTCCAAAAGAAAACTCGTCGAACTGGAAGAAAAACCACCAGGACCAGTGGCAACCAGAAGATTTTGTGAAAAGTGACGAACTGGAGATGGCGGAGTCGTGAGACAATGGCTACATTATGATGGCCACGTAGCGTTGCTGCCTTTCACAGACAACTGTCCCTCGGCATTCTTCAAATATCCAAAAAATGCCCATACTTCCCACTTTGTCTTCTTTGAGGGATAATAAATGTCCCAAGTGCTGCCGTCTCCTCTGGCCATTATTTCAGCTTTAGCTTAAAGAAAGTTTTGGTTGTAAACAACAAAGTGCGCATGTGCCTCCGGCAACTTCAGCAGATGATACGGTGGCTGGTAAGGGTCACCGCGCCTACACTGCAGCCACGGTAACCCACCGAGATAATATATGTTTCTAAAAACAAGACTGTTATTATTATTGTCAACGTTTTTACCGGGGTTTACTGCTACACCGGTTACCGTGACAACCCTAGCCCTGACACACTTTCAGATATTCTCATGGTGCAGCTGTGTTCTCCAGAGATCAAGGACTAGGACCCAAATGAGGCTGTAATGCTTTGGCACAAAGACGGTGTCAGAAGCAGGAGGCCAGATTTCATGGACAGAGAAAACAAGGAGTCTGACTAGATTTCAATGAAAGAGTTCATAAAAACATCTCTAAAAATAAATAAATAAATAGTAAAAATGACAAAAGAGTTGTTTTCCTTATTAATTGATGTTTTAATTATTTTGTCACTCTGTTTGGAATCAACATAATATAGAATAACATGCTTTAGGTAGATCTAAATCATTTAGAATTTTGGCCGGTAAAAAATATGCTTGGCCGGTAGATTTTCATCATCTACCGGCCAACTTGGCCGGTGAGTAAAAAATTTAATTTCGGACCCTGTATGTAGTTAATCGCTCAGCCCTGGTATGAACCTCCATCAGCTCTTCCAGCCATTAGCATTCCATTTTATCTCATTAGCACAGCTAGCATGTCCTCTATTACGCTTATTCAGACACCGTTGAAGATATTTACATGTTCACCCTGAAGATGCGCTGGTGAAGGGTCTCAGTAATGCAGGCATGTCAAAGTCAAATACACAGAGGGCCAAAAAAACAAATTGGCTATAAGCCGAGGGCCGGACTAGTTCAATGTTTATTAAAACATATTGAAATGATTGCACGTAGCCTGTTGAACTAAGACCCAACACAGTGTATTGTTTAATGATTAAATCAATAATCAGGAAAACATTTTTCAGCAGGCACACAGACAAGAACAAACTGCCTTCAAAGAAAAATCACATGTCCTGTACATTAAATGAATAAAGTCATATTTTCTTATGGCTCTGTCAGTAAATTAAAAAAAAAAACATTTTCAAACCAAACGTGTTCCTTATATCAAGATAAATGCATAAATGAAACTGCATGCATTATAAACTGAAAATGCAATATTGTGCTGCTCTATTATCCTACCAATTACTGCTTCAAATAGTAAAATGAAAAAATACAGAATAAATCAAATTCTTTCTCATGGCTCTTATCTGCAATTTCCCCTGAGTCCATTAACTAAAATAAATATAAATAAATAAAATACAATAAAATAAAATACAAAAACATATGGCACACTGACAAAACAATACTTCCTTTAAAGAAAAATCACGTCTTGTAGAAACAAATGTAAAATTTCAACTGAATTAAAAACTAAAAATACGTTAATGCTCTGTGATGCTCACTTGTCTGAGGATAGCCTGATACTTGATAGTGTCTCATCTTTTGTACAAGCTCATCAATGTTCGGGGTAAGGCTCTGAGCTGAGGAAATCCTCAAGATTGAGTGGAGGTGCTGATCAGTGAGACAGCTCCTGTGGGATGTTTTGTTTAGCTTCATCAAAGAGAACAGTCGTTCGCACAGGTATGTGCTGCCAAACATAGAGAGCGTCTGAGCAGCTTGGATTCGCAGCTCAGCCATTGTGTCGGGAATGAAACGTGCAAACTCAGCAGCACCCACTCGCTCATACTTTTCCTTCAATGTGTCATTGCACTGAAGCTCAATCAACTCCATTTGTAGGTTTGGTGGTGCGCTTTCCACGTCAACTGCAAAAGGATTGCTGAGCAGTTGAAACCTGCATTTTTGGGCTTCAAAGTCAGCAGATCGGCGTCAGAAGTCGGCAGCAAGTATGTTGAGTTTGTCAGCAAACTGTGCACTCGGGAACACGGCGGTAGAGAGCTTCTCTTTCATGGTCTGGCAACTGGGAAAGTGGCTCAAGTTTTCTTTCCGAATCTGCGTCTCCCACAGCTCGTGATGTCGCTCAGAAATGCCATTTCACACAGAAAATTTTCATCTCGGAGCTCTGTTGTGTCTTTCCCTTTGCTTTCCATGAACAGACAGATCTCCTCACGCAGCTCGAAAAATCTTTGCAGCATCTTTCCCTGGCTTAGCCATCGCACCTCTGTGTGATGGGGCAAGTCACCATACTCTGTATCTAACTCGCCCAGAAATGCCTTGAACTGGCGGTGATTTAAACCTCTTGCTCTGATGAAGTTAACCGCC
>SSNQ01034239.1:303049-333965 GCA_006942095.1 Nothobranchius kuhntae
ACGCCAATCCCCCCCCAACCCATACCAACATCATAACAAACAGAAAAGAAACAGAAGAGGGGGGGAGGGGTGGGGGGGGGGGGTATATGACCTCAAATCAACATCACGATATATTGAGGATTTCACTTCGATAACGATAAATGGACGATAACTACAGGTGTGCAGAAACAAAAGTTGTCCACTAGATGGGGCTGTCTGATGTTTATAAGAACACATCAGACTACAGAGTGGCAGCAACAAACAGGAGTACACCTTATTGTGGTACTGGGCCGTGGATGGTTGTTTTAATTAACAGGTCCGGCCATTGTAATGTGGCTAACGGTGGCTACTTTAGCTAGCTTGGTAAACATTTGGTGTGAATCACCAGAATAAATACATGTTATAAATCATTCACTGTTGTGTGAATTTGCTGCCATTAACTCCCCAAACAGCATCTAAAATATTAGTTTTAAGTGTGTTTTATATGACACACACACATACAGCAAACCAACAACCGTGAGCTCACCTGGGGCGCGTACAAAAAGCACTGTGGAAGTTCACAAGAAGGGACGACGAAAACTATTAGCATTCTCAAACCTTTAATGGTGAACTTCCATCTCACTCTTAAAATACAGAACTATTCTCTCTCTCGCCTTCCCACTTCCTGTACCACACTCCTTCACTATTAGAGCATGCCCCTTTTGTGTGAAAACATGCATTTAAGTGTCACCACAACATCTTCTTTTTCTTCTTCTTTCTGGTGTTTACCATAACATGTTTATTTATATAGCACATTTAAAAACAGCATGACAGCTGATCAAAGTGCTGTACAGTAAAAAGGACAAACCCCCAGATAAAAGTCATATACTGTAGGAGGTAGGAGGTAAAATCTAAAAAAATTGTAAAAGAAATACAACAATAAAATACAGAGTCACAATAAAACATAAAAACACTAAAAGCTAGATCATTGAATAAAAGCTAAATGGTAGAAGAAGGCCTTCAGTACCAATTTAAATCGACCCAGTTCTGGGGCCTGACGAACACTAAGGGGATAGAGCATTCCAGAGTTTAGGAACATTGAACGCAAAGGCCCGCTCTCTACTAGATTTATACCTCATTTTTGGGACGCACAAAAACAAATGATCTGCAGATCTCAGGTTTCTGGTTGGAGCATAAGGCTTTATCAGTTCTGAAAGGTAAGCCTGGGCTTGACTATTCAGAATGTTGTAGACAAAGGTCAAAACCTTAAATTGGATGCGGTATTTAACAGGCAGCCAGTGCAAGCGTGCAAGGATGGGTGAAATGTGACGGCGTCTCGAGGTGTTTGTCAGGAACCCAGCCGCCGCGTTTTGCACTCTCTGTAGACGCTCGATTGCTGAGGCGCTGACACCAACAAGTAGTGAGTTGGCATAGTCTAAATCTGTAGTTACAAAGGTGTGAACAACAGACTCCAGCTGAGGTCGTTTAACTATTGACTTTAAGCGCGAGATGCGACGTAGTTGAAAAAAGCAGGACCGGACTGTAGAGTTAATTTGTGAACTCATTAACAGATCAGAGTCAAGTTTCACTCCCAGACTGGATACACAGGATTTAGGATTTAAAAACGGTAGAGGGTAGTCACCAGGTGCATGCTTTGGATTTATTGGGTTAAAAATAATGGCGTTGGTCTTGTTTTTGTTAAGACAAAGGAAGTTCTCCGATAGCCAACCTTTAACTGCAGTAATACAGTCAACAAGGAGGCGTGTTGAGTCAGGTTAACTTAAAGCCAGATAAATCTGGCAATTGTCCACGTAAAGGTGATAACTTATTCCAAGGTTAGTCAGAATCATCCCCAATGGCAATAAGTAAATCAAGAATAAGAGTGGCCCTAGAATCGAACCCTGAGGCACACCCCAGCAAAGTGGAGTAGATGGAGAGGAAAAGCTGTCAATGTGAACACTAAATTGTCTATCTGACAAATATGATCTGAACCAATGAAGGGCGATCCCTGTTACCCCCAACCCTATTTCCAACCTCCTAAGTAGGATGTCATGGTCCTCTGTGTCGAAGGCAGCAGAGAGGTGCAGGAGTAACAGAAGGACATGGGAACCAGAATCAGTTGCCACCAGGATATCATTTAATACACGAAGATGTGCAGTTTCTGTTCTGTGGTGAGGTCTAAAGCCAGACTGACAGTGATCGAGGAGGCTATGATCTCCTATGTAACTGGAAAGTTGAGTGTGAACTACTATCTCAGTAATTTTGGATAAAAACGAGAGTTTGGAAATCGGAAGATAATTAGAAAAGTCAGTATGATCCAGGCCAGGTTTTTTCAGTAAAGGATGTACAACTGCATTCTTAAAAGTGGTTGGAAACACTCCAGTCAAAATGCTGTTGTTGACGATTTCCAGAATAAATGGCGCCAGCACAGGAAGAGCCCCAACTAGTAGTTTTGGTGGGAGGGGGGCCTCTGGAGAACCAGAGGGTTTCATGGACCTGACCAGCTCCTCCAAATCATGAAGAGACAACAGTGTAAAATTAGAAAATTGACTTAGACAGACTGGTTCCTCAATGGTGGGCTGACCCAATGGCAAGATGCTTGACCTAATATTCTGAATTTTAAGCTGAAAAGAGTTCATAAAATCGGTGCAAAGGGACGTTGTTGGTACTGAGTGTGTAGTTGCATCTTTTAAAAGGAGAACCGAATTAATGGTACTAAATAGTTTACATTGATCACCAAGATGTGTTGTGATTATATTACTATAAAAGTTATGTCTGGCTGTTCTCACTGCTTTCTGATACAAAAATAGAGAATCTTTCAACATTTGTAAGGAAATTTCTAAATTGTTTAGTGATGGGTGGCTCAAGACTCGCCCTTTTAGCTTAGCTTTTAACTATTTATTCTTTTTCATAGTCTGTTTTAAATGCTTGCATAATTTAACTTGATTTCATTTTAACAGAGTTTTGCTGTATATCTATGTTTTTGTATTATTTCTATCTACATTTACTTTTTTCTATTCATATTAGCTCTTGTTACTTTATATTTGAATTTATTTTAATCTTTCCAGTGTTTCTTCTGTGGGAGCCCTCTGCCTCGGGGTCGGTGGCAGCCTGGGTGGAGTTGGAGGTCTCTGACCTAACTTGTTTGGACACCCTCGCTCGGCACCAAGGCTGCTAATGCGTTTCTGCTGCAGTTGGGACAGATAAAGTTAAAGTTAAAGTCCCATTAGTTGTCACACACACAGGTGTGTGTGCGAAATTTGTTCTCCGCATTTGACCCATCCCCTGGGGGAGCGGTGAGCTGCAGACACAGCCGTGCTCGGGAACTATTTGGTGGTTTAACCCCCCAATCCAACCCCTTAATGCTGAGTGTCAAGCAGGGAGGCATTGGGTCCCATTTTTTCAAAGTCTTTGGTATGACCCGACCAGGAATCGAACCCCTGATCTCCCAGTCTCAGGGCGGACACTCTACCACTAGGCCACTGAAAAAGGTCAAAGGGGAGATAGCTCCCCTGGTGGCGTCTCTTTATCCTATCTGCACATCTGAGCTCAAGTAACCAGGGCGCATGATCAATCGGGACACTGTGACAGGACACTCACACTGCCACATCTTCCCCCCTCTTTCCACAAGCACATCCTCGTGCTCCCGCGCAGGGTGCCACAAACTTCACATCCATGGACCTACTTGACAGTACTACATGGATCCTGCCAACAACGCCAAATGTGGCAAGGTGGAGAAACGAGGGCCCGGGCGGGATTCGATCCCCAGACTCCTGGGTGAGAGTCATACGCTCTAACCCAGGGGTCGGCAACCTGTTCCCATCAAAGAGCCATTATTACCCATTTCCCACAGTAAAGAAAACACTGGGAGCCACAGCAGCTGCAGCGTTGTGGGCGGGGCCTACCCTCAGACAGCAGAGAGCTGCTCACAACAGGTGATAGCAGCCAGTACCGGTCGCTCGTGTACGTCAAAGTTATCTTTCATAAGACGATAATCAATAAAACGATTTATATAAAGTGGATCCAGAAGTTGTAGCCCGTCTCTGCTACAATATTTAGATATTTTTCACCCTGTTGGTGGTTTTACTGAGCAGGTGCCACTTTTGTCATACGTTTCTTTTTAAAACATGTTTAGACTGTTCAGAATACAAATCCAGGCTCTGTCACGTTTGATTGTTGTAATTAAACTTTGTAGGTGGGGAAGGTCAGAAAAGGATCCGATCATTTTGTTTTTCCCTTATTTACAGTGACGGAGATAACGGCGCAGTGCGCCTGGCACTGGTGTTAATCAACTTAAATTATATTTCTTTGCAACAATTTTCACAAGAAAACAAAACAGTTAAAATCAGGGCTTGTGTTGACCGGATAGTTCCCGTATTTAACTATTTATTTTGACGGAGAAAGAATAGAAAGAATTACCCCGACGCATGCAGACAAACTGACATTTTATTCGTTTCGCACATCGCAGATGTAGCTAAATCACTCGAGAAATGATTCCCATCTGAACATCTGAGCTGGACACTGCTCAGCGCAGCTCGCTGTCAGCGTGTACTACATAAGGTACACAGCGAGCTGAAGATGTGGAGAGGGGCTTGGAGCGCGTCGCAGAACCAGAGCGCATGCAGGAAGGTTCCTCCCACTGAAGCGAGTGTTTTCCAAACCCGGTCTCTCAGAGAGACTTGTCACTTAGAAAATGTTCCCTGATTATGAAACTTTGGCTGAATAGCGCTTGTTCCTGTCTCCAATGTGGCGACACATCCAGGAGCCGTCTGAGGAGAATCCCAGAATCTGACATCCTCGTCAGCTCAGGAAGCGCCGATATGATTACGCACAAGCGTGACCCGTCAACCCGGTCTCACAGTAAGACCGGGTTGGAACTGTTCAGGTTTACGCAGACAATCTTTACATAGAATTTGCTTACAGATGTAAAATTTATGCAGTAAAATATAAAGCATTTTATTTAAATATCCATTCATTAATTTACAAGCACAGAGAGCCGCATCAGATGGATGGAAGAGCCGCGGGTTGCCGACCCCCGCTCTAACCAGTCAGCCAAAGGGACATCCCCTTGGCCAAGTAGCCAGGGCGCATGATCAATCGGGACATTGTGACAGGACGCTCACACTGCCACACATACAACTGTAATATGTGTGAATAGAACGTTGCAGCAGTCAAATTCATACAATTGTTTCTGTGTTTCCTACAGATGTTCAACAGCTGGTGCTGGTTAAAGAAGAAGCTCCTGGTGAGGACCAGCAGGTTTCAGAACACCTCCACATAAAGGAGGAACAGGAGGAACTCTGGACCAGTCTGGAGGCAGAATGTCTCCATTTTAAGGAGGAGACTGATGCTGCCAGGTTTCCATTCACTGCAGTTTCTGTAAAGAGTGAGGATGATGAAGAGAAACCTCTGATCTCACAGCTTCATCAGCAGCAGATAGAAGACAGAGATGTTCCAACCAGCAGCTCAGCTGACCAGATGACAGCAGAAACTGGTGGAGGAGCAGAAAGTAGTAGGATCCCAGATCTGAACCCTCATGAACAGACTTATAATTCTTCAGAGACTGAAGTTAGTGGAGATGATGAAGAGGATGATGATGTAAATCTAGACTCTGAGCTGTCAGAATCTGGGTCTGAAACTGGAGACGAATACAATGACTGGAATGAGAGCAGGTCTTCTGAGTCAGATGGTAGGACTGGTAACAAATCCTTTAGCTGCCCTGAGTGTGGTAAACAGTTTCTCCACCAGTGTTCTCTCCAGAAACATGTGAGCGTGACCGGTCATTCAGTAATAAGGTTTTCAGGCTGTTCGGTTGGTAAAAAGTGTGTTAGAATGAAGCAACATGCAGACCCAGGCAAGAAAGCCCAGAAAGAACTCAAATCATTTAGTTGTGACAACTGTGGAAAAATATTTAGAACAATATCATATTTAAATAAACACACAAAAGTCCACACAGGACAGAAACCTTTTGTCTGTGAGCTCTGTGGACAAAGATTTGGCCAAAAGAACACTTTAAACAGGCACATGAGAGTCCACACAGGACAGAAACCTTTTGTCTGTGAGCTCTGTGGGCAAAGATTTAGCCAAAAGAACACGTTAAAAAGGCACGCGAGTGTCCACACAGGACAGAAACCGTTTGTCTGTGAGCTCTGCGGACAAAAATTTAGCCAAAAGAACACGTTAAAAAGGCACGCGAGTGTCCACACAGGACAGAAACCATTTGCGTGTGAGTTATGTGGTCAAAGATTTAGCTGTAAGAAAACTTTAAACGATCACATGAGAGTCCACACAGGACAGAGGCCTTTTGCGTGTGAGCTCTGCGGACAAAGATTTAGCCAAAAGAACACGTTAAAAAGGCACACGAGAGTCCACACAGGACAGAAACCTTTTGTCTGTGAGCTCTGCGGACAAAGATTTAGCCAAAAGAACACCTTACAAAGGCACGCCAGTGTCCACACAGGACAGAAACCTTTTGCCTGTGAGTTATGTGGTCAAAGATTTAGCTGTAAGAAAACTTTAAACGATCACATGAGAGTCCACACAGGACAGAGGCCTTTTGCTTGTGAGCTCTGTGGTCAAAGATTTAGCCACAAGATAACTTTAAACAGGCACATGAGAGTCCACACAGGACAGAAACTTTTTCTCTGTGATCTCTGTGGACAAATATTTAGCCAAAAGGCACATTTAAACAAGCACATGAAAGTCCACACAGGAAAGAAACCTTTTCTGTGTGATCTCTGTGGACAAATATTTAGCCGTAAGACAAATTTAAACAAGCACATGAAAGTGCACACAGTACAGAAAGAAAGAAAACAATCTTTTTTTTAGCTTCTCTCAAGATAAAAATCACATGGCACTTGACAAGAACAAAAAATATATAAAAGAAAATTTTTTTTTTTTAATATAAAAATGACAACAGTAAAAAAAAAAGTTCATATAAAAGGATTGGAAGGGTTCCCTCTACATGTAGGGTAGATGTATGTGTAATTGATTGTGGCGCTGCGCCACCACAAAATTAAAGTCGCCCCACAGTCCCAGTGAAGTGTTTTTTATATATTCCCTTTGTTTCAATTTCTAGGCATCATTTGCCTTTCTTGCAAACATTTCCCTTATCAACTCCAGCCAGTGTGAGTGACGTCACCACGCACATAACGTAGCTTACACGTTTACTCGGCTGGAGACATGGCGCCTAAGCAGCACAAATGCTCAAAAGTTTGGTTCATCTTTACGAGAAAGGTTGACAACAGGGCAACTTGCAATACTTGCAAAGTAGATATCTAATCATGGAAGGAAACACTACATACATGCAAAAGTATTTAAATGTGGTAACTTAAAGTTAATGTGTTTGGACTCGCTCCTGACTAGTGAATGTCAACGCACCAGCTGTGACATTTGCACGTCCTCTCCTATTATTACTGCAGGTAACTGATCAACTAGCACTGCCTGTCGTGTTGGCGTTATTTGTCCTTAAAACACACCCCCCACACTGGCAGACTCCAGTAACAAAAGTCCAACCTGTGGTGAGATTTTGCAAAAGCTACAGCAACTCTACACCAAACAACAAGATGGCTGCCTTTACAGGGAGCATAAAGGAGAACATTTGAAACCATCTTTACAAACAATACCAGGACCGTGCTGGAGACAGAGTGCTATTCATTTTTTGCCACCTATTGAACTACTCGAGAATTGATAAGGAATTAGATCGATAGAATGACATTGACATTGATATTGATTAACCTTTATCAATTCCCACCCCCTAGTGAGCACAGAGTGGAGGATGGAGAAATGCTGTAAGAATGAAAGGTTGTGGCTGTTCAGGGAGACCCTGGCAGAGTCTCTGTGGTATTACAGTCATTTTTTTTGTGTCACGGCGACAAGTCCGGTGTCAAACGGTGCTGAAAATTACAAAGACTATGCTGGTCAAATGCAGGTTTAGACAGGTCTACGCTAAAATCCACAGACGATTCTAACACAGACAAGGTGCTGGGGTGGTGTTTCAGATACAAACAAGCTTTAAAGCACAAAGAAATAATGAGAGCAATCTTTACTTATTTAATCAATCAATCAATCAATCAATCAATCAAAGCTTTATTTATAAAGCGCTTTCCGCAACCCTGTCAGGAAGCCCAAAGCGCTGAATTTATTCTCAAAAGTATTTATTCTCAAAAGTAAAAAACATCTAACTAGGATTAGATCTGACTTCCCTCAGATCAAAGTCAGTGACGCTTTTTCTCTTCCCTAAATATTACCACTATTAGATTTGTTGACAATTTAGAAAAAAGAAGTGGATATTTATTTAATGGGATGTTGACATTAGTGGAAAATTACTTACTTTTAGCGTTGTTCTTTTGTGTCGATTCAGTGTAAATGTTCAATGAAATCTCAAAAGCTGCTTAAACCTGCCTTTTTGTTGTAGGTCTGTCTATATTTTCAAAAGGAGTTGATGGTTTAAAATCGTTGTAGCTAAAGTTATCAGAGCTGCTGTAGAAGGTCCACAGAGCCTGAGTTAAGCTGTGGTAACTGGAGAGGAGCTGTGAAACCGTACGAAAGCTTTTGCTGTTTGCTTGTTCAAGTTGAATTCAAGCAGGAATGACATATATAACCTACTGGGTGTACATACAGGAAGAAGATCAGACATGTATTTTGGCCCCATGTCATTGAGTGATTTAAAAACTAGTAGGAGCACTTTGAAATCTATTCTGTGGTTTACTGGTAACCAGTGTAGGGATGAGAGAGACATAAGCACAAAACATCAGGCTGTTCATAGGCACGAGTCTCCGATAGGCAGGTGGGAGGGGCTGAGAATGCAGCCTCAGTGCGCATGCTCGATCCCTGTTGTTCACAGTTGGGAGGGAGATTAATGGTGCAAAGTGCACATAGACTGTGCAAAGTGCACATGGACTCCTTTGGTTTGGTGACCTTGCCAGATCAGGCCACAAATCTAAAGGTGGGGGCAAGGGTGGGTTTTCACAGCATCTGTCTGCGTTCCTTCGTGGGGGGGTTTTCAGGCTCAAGGCTGTCTGATTCAGATAAGAAAAATTGTTTGGGAGCAGGCAGAGATAATATCCTCTCTGACTTTGAGTTCTTAACTGGTCTCCAGCCCTTAGTAAATCCAATAATTAGGTTTAAACTTGCCCATACCATTCAGTGACTTTCTCCAAGATGATGTCCATTTTGCGTGCTAACATCAGAATCGCAGCTAGAAACTCTAGCTTGCGGTTCACCTTGAGCAGTGTCCAAGTCTGAGCAGTCTCCACACGTTTGAGACTATCCATAAGCTTGGGTGGCACTCCAATCACCCCCGAATTCCCAATTTTACGAAATACCAGAAAACCTCCCACTCCACTCAGAAGAAATTCAACAACGATCCTTGTTGTTTGAACATCTTCAATACATCCCTGGTTGTTGTCCTTTACTCTAGAACAGGGTCGCTTGGCACATATTGTGTTTACCAAGCTGTAAATCTTTCACTAAGTCCATAGCCTCTTTTAGAAAACAATACTGCCAGTTTGACTCAATTTGGCATCTGGGAGCCTTAGGTTGTTTATAAATGCTCAGAACGTGGTAGTAACGTGGCACAATCGTGAAAGATGACACAATGACTGTGTAAAGGGGGTGCTTGATGCGCTGCCGCAAACTTCCGTTTAACTTGGACAGAACTTGCTTTTTATTGTGATTGAAGCCATGCTCATTCATTTTTGTTCATACAGTCACTCACAGTCCTCGTGCACTCTGGTGATCGGAGCTCCAGCTCTAACAGAGAGGAGCTTCGCATCGCTCTAGTTTATCATCTCAGCTGATTCTGTTTACAAAAGTGAAACTTATCGACGTGTTTACAGTCATTTTTAATATAGTTTCCTGGCGGAGCTCGGCAGTGATTCCCCACATGATCATGACACCTCCCTATCTTGTATAGCACCGTAATATCCATTCACAAGTCTGGCATTGTGGCAATATGGCCATCAAGCATGCCGGCACGAATGCCGCAAGATTCCCGCATCGCCAAGCCGGCACAGCATGTTCATAAGACACACCGGGGTGGCAGTATTGTGCTGATTTGCCTTTCTAAAAAGGGCTATAGTTGCATAAAATAAAAATACACATCAGTGGTATTCGTTACTGTGTCTCAATTTTTTTCATAATTGTATTCCTTAAAATGTGTAAATGTTAATAATTTTTGAAATCCTAATCTGAATATTTTGAATATTTTAAGTATTTGTTTTATCTTTTCTTGTTGTTTATTCTATTATTTTTGCTCCTGTTATGAAAGTCATTACTGCTTTGACACCAAAGTTCCCCACTGAGGGACAATAAAGGGATTTTCTGGTCTATGTCAATGCTCTCTGTAGCCTTTGCACGTTTATTTCCTATTTTACTGTAGGCTTAATCTTTTTTCACATGCATACATCAAAATCCAAAAATTTGAAACTTCCCTAAATGAAAATGCACTATTTAAGCTATTAACCTTCACGCTTTGAAGTAGAATATGGACATTCTTCATCCCTTTCAGCCCAAAACAGATTGCTGAGCTGTTGTAATCACCAGTTCTGGGATTCAAAGTTGGCAAATATCCGGGTTAAGTTGGGATTGAGAAAGAGGAGTATTTTCAGTTTCTTGGAAACTGAGGAGAAAACGGCCAAAGACAACAAGTCTGGTAGAAAGCTCACACCTCCTTTGGCCGCTCCTCATTCCAGTTTGCTACTTCCAACGACGGAATGAGCTGCTGAAATTACTGAAGCTCACTACCTACATTCCATTATCTACCTTCAAATATTTATTACGATCAATAGTTTCTGAGTACATTTTTAGATTGCTTGTACATATTATATATGACAACAGTCTTGTCTATATGTCTAACTCTTTAATTTAGTTTGTTTTTATCTTTTTAAACAAATGGAAACTGTAGAATGTACAATAATAACTGTAAACAGAAAGGAGGCGCATTGAGTGATGCGCTAACCTTGCAAAGCACTATGGGATTTGTAGTATTTGCGGCAACAGGGCACCTGGGGCGCCAGTTTTAATATGATCTTGCGTGTTAAGTGGGACTCCTTTTATCCATTCCTCCCTGGTGAGGTTTTCTGAGCACGTCCAACCAGTAAAAGACCTAAAGGCAGACCTAGGACACATTGGAGGGACTATGTCTCTCAGCTGGCCAGGGAATGTCTTGGTATTCCCCCAGAAGAGCTGGCCCAAGTAGCTGGGGAGAGGGAAGTCTGGGCCTCTCGACTTAGGCCACTGACCCCGCGACCTGACTCCAGATAAGCAGAAGAGAATGAATGGATGGAAGTTAAAACTAAAGCCTGATTTGTATTTCTCCGTGAGCTTCAGGTTCAGAGGATCTTTCATGGATGTAAATTCAAAGAGTCTGAGTACCCGGCCCGGAGGGTTACCGGGGTCCCACCCTGGAGCCAGGCCTGGGGTTGGGGCCCGTGAGCGAGCGCCTGGTGGCTCCAAAGAGGTTCTGGAAAACTGTCCGGCGCCTCAGGAGAGGAAGGCAGCAACTCGCTCACACTATTTACAGTGGGGATGGGGAGCTGCTGACGTCAACTGGGGCTGTAGTCGGACGGTGGAAGGAATACTTTGAGGAGCTCCTCAATCCCACCTATGCGCATTCCGAGGAGGAACCAGAGCCAGGAGACCTGGGAATGGACTGTCCAATCTTGGGGGCAGAAGTTGCTGAGGTAGTCAAACAACTACACAGCGGCGGAGCCCCTGGGGCGAATGAGGTTCGTCCTGGGTACCTCAAGGCTATGGATCTTGTAGGGCTGTCATGGTTGACACGTCTCTGCAACATTGCGTGGTCATCGGGGGCAGTTCCTGTGGAGTGGCAGACCGGGGTGGTGGTCCCCATCTTTAAGGAGGGTGACCTGAGGGTGTGTTCCAACTATAGGGGGATCACACTCCTCAGCCTCCCTGGAAAGGTCTGCTCCAAGGTACTGGAGAGGAGGGTCCGATCGATAGTTGATTCTCAGATTGAGGAGGAGCAATGTGGTTTTCATCCTGGCCGTGGAACTGTGGACCAGCTCTATACGCTTGCAAGGGTGATGGAGGGGGCATGGGAGTTTGCCCAACCAATCCACATGTGTTTTGTGGATTTGGAGAAGGCTTATGAAAGTGTCCCCAGGGGCACCCTGTGGGAGGCGCTCCAGGAGTATGGGGTGGGTGGCTTTCTGTTAAGGGCCATTCAGTCCCTTTACCAGAGGAGCACGAGTTTGGTCCGCATAGCGGTAGTAAGTCGGACCTGTTCCCGGTGAGGGTTGGACTCCGCCAGGGCTGCCCGTTGTCACCGGTTCTGTTAATTACCTTTATGGACAGAATTTCTAGGCGCAGCCGTGGTGTGGAGTGTGTCGAGTTTGGTGGCAGGAGAATCTCGTCTCTGCTTTTTGCGGATGATGTGGTCCTTCTAGCTTCATCCAGCTCTGACCTTCAACTCTTGCTGGGTAGGTTCACGGCCGAGTGTGAAGTGGCTGAGATGAGGATCAGCACCTCCAAATCTGAGACCATGGTTCTCAACCGGAAAAGGGTGGCTTGCCAACTCTGTGTCGGGGGAGAGGTCCTACCTCAAGTGGAGGAGTTTAAGTATCTCGGGGTCTTGTTCACAAGTGAGGGTAGGAGGGATTGGGAGATCGACAGGCGGATTGGTTCAGCATCTGCAGTGATGCGGACACTGAGCCGATCTGTCGTGGTGAAGAGGGAGCTGAGCCAGAAAGCCAGGCTCTCGATTTACCTGTCGATCTACGTCCCAATCCTCACCCATGGTCATGAGCTTTGGGTAATGACCGAAAGAACGAGATCGCGGATACAAGCGGCCAAAATGAGTTTCCACCGTAGGGTGGCCAGGCTCAGCCTTAGAGATTGGGTGAGGAGCTCGGACATTCGGGAGGGACTCGGTGGAGAACCGCTGCTCCTCCGGATCGAAAGGAGTCAGTTGAGGTGGTTTGGGCATCTGGTCAGGATGCCTCCTGGACGCCTCCCTGGGAGGTGTTTCGGGCATGTCCTGCCGGCAGGAGGCCCCCGGGTCGACCCAGGACAAGTTGGAGAGGTTACATCTTCAATCTGGTCCGGGAACGCCTTGGGGTCCTGCCGGAGGAACTGGTGGAGGTGGCTGGGGAGAGGACGGTCTGGAGCTCCCTAGTTGGGATGCTGCCCCCGCGACCCGGACCCGGATAAGTGGAGGAAGACGAAGACGACGACGACGACGACGACGACGACGACGACGACGACGACGTGAGCTTCACAATGGAGAGACGCACATGCAAACTTCTGTTCAGGCAGCTTGTTGCAAAACAATTCCCTACCAGGACAACAGAGGGCGTAGCACTTTTCTGTGGTATCCTGTCACCATAACACTCATGTATCCAGTCCATGATCGTGTATTTACTAATGTGTTTATGTGACAACACGAGTGGGACCTCTAGGAAAAATGAAAATCTACAGTGCCAAAGTTTACGACTGGTTGACAGAAAAAACTAGTAAAATGGTAGAAAAGTTCAACTATTACTATCAAAAGGTTCTAAAACAAGGCAAGCAGTGCAACCACAAAAGCAAATTAAAAAGGAATTTAATCCGAAAGCTCGCGGATGATGATGCCCAAAATGAACTCCTAAATAAAGTCTGTGCTGGGCCTCAGGGGACAAAGCAGTCCAGTCCGGCCCTGCGCGAGCTCGACAGGGAAGCCTTTACGACCCTGCGCTCCTGCGGTGCGCGTCGTCCTCGGGGAACCACAGGATCGCCGCACGGTGGATCCAATCCTCTTCCTCCTCGGCCCGGCCCCTGTGGGCACACAAAAACTCCAGCAGTAAAAGGTCCCCGGCACCAGACCACACACAGAGAGACAGCAAATTCCAAGTACTGCTAGGCACCGCTCAATTACTGACGCGCGGGGGCAGAGTAACTCTGCCCACCTGCCGTGTTGCGCTCCGTGCCCTGGCTTCTCCGGCTGCGAATCTTGCTCTCCCCTGCTGCTGCTGTCCGTTCCGCTGGTGAACCCCGTCCTCTGTCCAAGACTCCAACCAGACTCAGTGGCACCTCACCTGTACGCGCGCCGCACATGTGTGGAGGGAGGGACACCCACACTCCTCCGCACTCGGCCGCCGTCCTTCCTCCAGGACCGTACTCCGGGTGCTCCTCTGTTCCGGCGGGGGGGTTGTTCAGGCACATGTGTCCTCAAGACATCATCCGGGGTGCGTCTCTGCCTCTTAGCTGGCTCTGTCTGCCATCCTGGCTCTCTCACGGTCCACGCGTTCCTCCCTTTAAATAAAACCTGTCCTGCCTGCGTCTGTCCATTAATTGGCAGTCCAGGCAACACTGCCACAGGTGAAGATGATTGGGGTGATTGACAGAATGAAACACAATGTTGCACCAAACAAACTAAAAACACACCATCAATAAAAACATGCACATCAGAATAAAAACAAGTAAAACATGCAATACAAAATATAACATAAGTGCAACATTACCACTCTGAGACATTTATATATTTCAGAAACTTTTTTCTTCGTTCTCCTCCACCTCTTTATGTTGTCGCCACCTCCAAACCCATGTTTCCTGTCATTCCCATCCACGTTTATTCTGTATTTTGTACTCCTTCAGTCACAGGTGAATAAACGTTCAAATTTTTGGACTTTTTCCGGGATGCGTTCTTCAATCTGTTCTGTGTCTGCCGCTACATATCTTTATACTTTTTTAATGGGACAACATTAATTATAAATTCACTCGGATAAATACAATAAAGTTTATCTCTTACTAAATGGAATATTTACTAAGAAATCACAATGTAGCCATAGAAACATTACTTGGTATTTATGTTCTCTCTGTCATTCCGTCCGTCCGTCTTCCTTCCTGGTAAACACTGTTCGAGTGAGGCTTAAGGATCAGTTTCCAAATGCAAATGCATCTCATTCTACTGCCCCTTTAAAGCAATTATACAGCTGTCTGTCATAATGTGTGAACAAAAAGTTACAGCAGTCACTAATTCACATAATTTGGTCCTGTGTTTCCTACAGATGTCAACCAGCTGGTGCTGGTTAAAGCAGAAGCTCCTGGAGAGGACCAGCAAGACCCACAACACCTCCTCATAAAGAAGGAACAGGAGCAACTCTGGATCAGACTGGAGGAAGAGCAGCTCCATCTGAAAGAGGTGACTGATGCTGCCTGGTTTCCATTCACTGTAGTTACTATAAAGAGTGAGGATGATGAAGAGAGACCTCTGATCTCACAGCTTCATCAGCAGCAGATAGAAGACAGAGATGTTCCAACCAGCAGCTCAGCTGACCAGATGACAGCAGGAACTGGTGGAGGAGCAGAGAGTAGCAGGAACGCTAATCTGAACCTTCATGCACAGACATCTGATTCTTCAGAGACTGAAGTTAGTGGAGATGATGAAGAGGATGATGATGCAAATCTAGACTCTGAGCTGTCAGACTCTGGGTCTGAAGCAGAAGACAAAGACGGTGACTGGAATGAGAAGAGGGCTTCTGAGTCGGACGGTAACACTGTTAACAAATCCTTTAGCTGTCCTGAGTGTGGTGAACAATTTCTTCACCAGAGGCCTCTCCAGAAACATGTGAGAGTGTCAGGTCATTCAGCAACAAGTTCTTCAGGCTATCTGGTTAAAAAGAAATGTGTTAGAGTGAAGCACCATGTAGACTCACGTAGGAAAATCCAGAAAGAACAAAAATCATTTAGTTGTGATGACTGTGGAAAAATATTTAGCACAATATCACATTTAAACAGACACATGAAAGTGCACACGGGACATAAGCCATTTGCTTGTGAGGTCTGTGAAAAAAGATTTAGCCAGAATACACATTTAAACAGACACATGAGAGTCCACACAGGACAGAAGCCTTTTGTTTGTGTGCTCTGTGGACAAAAATTTAGCCATAAGTCGACTTTAAACCGTCACATGACTGTCCACACCGGACAGAAGCTTTTTACTTGTGAGTTCTGTGGACAAAGATTTAGCCGAAAGACAAATTTAAACATTCACATGAGAGTCCACACCGGACAGAAGCCTTTTGCATGTGAGCTTTGTGGACAAAAATTTAGCCGAAAAACAACTTTAAACAGTCACATGAGAGTCCACACAGGACATAAGCATTTTGCCTGTGAGCTCTGTGGACAAAGATTTAGTAGAAAGACAACTTTAAATGCTCACATCAGAGTCCACACAGGACAGAAGCCCTTTGCCTGTGAGCACTGTGGACAAAGTTTTAGCCAAAGGACAAATTTGAACACTCACATGAGAGTCCACACAGGACATAAGCCTTTTGCTTGTGAGCTTTGTGAACAAAGGTTTACCAGAAAGGCAACTTTAAATGCTCACATGAGAGTTCACACAGGACAGAAGCCCTTTGCCTGTGAGCTCTGTGGACAAAGATTTAGCCAAAAGACCACTTTAAACACGCATATGAGAGTTCACACGGGACAGAAGCCTTTTGCCTGTGAGCTCTGTGGTCAACGATTTAAACAAAAGACAACTTTACATAATCACATGAAATTCCATTGAGGCTGAACAATTTGTTTTTTTCTGTTCAAAATTGAGATTTCAAACAACACGATCAAATGATTGTTAAGACTGTGCTTTTTTTAGTGCTCCTGACTGTCCCATGATGTCTTGTGGCAACTACAGCAGTAATAGTAATAGGAAGTTGGGGTGGGGACATGGGGTTTGGAGCAGTGCTGCTACAATTAGTCAATTTGTCACAATGATGTCTACAAACAAAATAGTTGACAATAAATATAATAGTCAACATTTATTCTATGAAGCTTGCTTTACTCTATCTTGCCTGTTACAGCACGACTGCTGCTTTCTGCCTCTCTGCTCAAGGCACATGTGCAGTATCAGCCATCAAGGTCAGCCACTGCTTTCTGTTCGGGGCACATGTCCAGTAGTGGCCAGCCAAATCAACTGCTACTTTCTGGTTCAGGCACATGCACAGTGATGGCCATTTGGTTGAGCTGTCACGTCACTGTTAAAAACAAGACATGGCGAGCCAGCAACTTGGCTCAAATATTATAGAGCATTTCACAAGCGTGGCAGTGTGAGCATCCTGTCACTGTGACACGACTGATCATGCACCCTGGCTACTTGGCCAAGAGGATGTCCCTTTGGTTAGTGCGCGACTCTCACCCAGGAGTCTTTGGATGGAATCCCGCTCGGGCCCTCGTTTCTCCACCTTGCTACACAAAGATAAAAGAGATGCATGGAAAATAACCCTAACTCTTTCACGTGAACACAATGGTGATGCACGAACACCTGAACTCATTTACTGCCATTGACAACAAAATTCATCATTGTTTTGGACTGACTGGAGGACATCAAACTATGGTTGGCTCAGAACTACTTGTGTTTCAACAAAAACAAGACTGAAGTAATTCTGTTTACTCCATCAAAGACCCTAGGAGGTGCCCATGGGCTTGATTTTTCCACACTGGCACCACATCAGAAGGCGGTGGTCACTAACCTAGGGGTAAAGTTGGACGCAGAGCTCAGATTTGAGGCTCAAGTGAACGGAATCGTGAGAGCTTGCTTCTTTCATCTACGCCGTATAGTGAAAATTAAGCCATTTCTGTCACATAGTCATTTGGAAACCGTGATCCATGCCTTTGTTACCTGCAGGCTGGAATATCGCAACTCGCTATATGCTGGGCTTTGGCTAGCTCCAATAGCACACCTCCAGGCGGTTCAGAACTCGGCTTTTCGGTTGTTAACATCTGCCAGGACATCTGAACATATAACACCAGTCCTACGTGCCTTGCATTGGCTCCCTGTCTCCTATCGCATCAGGTTTAAGGTCATCCTGTTTGTGTTTAAGGCGGTAAACTCAGGGGCACCTAGATACCTTTCTGACATCATCCACCGACATGTCCCGGTGCGTTCCCCTAGGTCAGCTGACCAGAGACTATTAACTGTGCCCAGGTACAGCCTGAAGTCTCGTGGGAGACGTGCCTTTTCAGTGCTAGGACCAAGTCTTTGGAATGAGCTGCCAGCTGACGTAAAGCAGGCCAACTCACTGGAGACCTTTAAAAGCCGACTAAAAACACATCTGTTCTCGCTGGCGTTTGAACATTGAAGTTGGGATTGGGTGGGCAGCATCACTTTGAATGTGTCTGGATCTGATTTTGGAAAAAGGTCTGATATGGGTTGCGAACTTGTACTCGGATTTCTTATTGTATTTTAAATGGTTATATGTCTGTTTTATTGTTGTGCTTGTTATTGGTGTACAGCGCTTTGTTTGTCCGTTTTGGGTACGTGAAAGCGCTTTATAAATAAAGTAGATTTGATTTGATTTTAAATCCAATTAGAGGAGTAAAAGAAGCTATCTATGTCAAACTTGAAACCCCCACTTTAAATAGGGGAGGGGGGGCTTAGATTTCACCTTTCACCTATAGGTTGGTTTATGCTTGACGCGTCCGCGAGGTCCGCACGGCTCCGCGCGGAAAAGTTGCGTCATTTTGCGTCATTTTAACAACCACGCCCCTCCACCGCGTCTCCGCACGGCCCAAGATTTCCGCAACGCGCACCTCGGAAAATTTCTAACCACGCGGACGGTCGGACGCGGAAAAACATGGCGGACCGGCACGGCAGAGGTTCGTAAATACAGACATTTGTATGATTCAGCTCTAAGAGATCACCGTGATCAACAAGTTGTTAATAATTCTTGGAGAGAAATAGCTCGCACTGTCGGAAAAGACGAGGACGCTGTTAAAAATGCTGAAATACCATGTTGTAAACAGTGATTTCTACTTCTACTATGGTGTAGTGTTGGATGCATGCCGTAGAGCTCCATGCTGCCCCCTACAGTTTGGGAGAATATTGGCTCACCGCAGAGACGAGCCGCACAAACCATAAACGCTGCGAGTTGTGAAGCGCGTTCCAGCTGCGAGCCGCATCACCGCGCGGAAAGTGAATGCGTCAAGCATAAACCAAGCTTAATGCAGCTTTGAATCTCATTCCTTTACATTGGGGAAATTAAACATTTACACAAGCGCATGGCACAACACAGGAGAGCCACCTCTGCAGTCCACTCATACCTGAAAGACAAGGGACACACTTTTGAAAATGACAAAGGACACCTTCTGGACAGAGATGATGGATGGTTTGAGAGAGGAGTAAAAGAAGCTATATCAAACATGAAAAACCTACTTTAAATAAGGGAGGGGGGCTTAGATTTCACCTTTCCAGCACCTATAAGGGCAAATGGCCTGTATTTGATATAGTGCCTTTTAGAGTCCTGGGACCCCCCAGGTGCTTTACAACACAATCAGTAATTCACCCATTCACACACATTCACACGCTGGTCAGGTGATTGACTAAGCAATTTTCTTTTCTTAATTTTGGGCTAAAGGGCTTTGGTTCACTCTTCTCCTTCTGCATGGAGCAGGCTGCAGGAAACCTGGAAATTAACCGAGGTTATCTCCTTGACTACATGTAAAACCAGACTAAGAACCCTTGAGAGGATTCCCTGAGTTGTAACTGCCTTCTGTAATTTTGTACATAACATGTAACTAACTTTGTAACTGTAACTTTTGCTGCCTCTTGGCCAGGACTCCCTTGAAAATTAGGTTTTTAATCCCAAAGAGACCTTCCTGGTTAAATAAAGAGTAAAATAAATAAATAAATAGATCATGGGCCACCTCTTCCTGTCCTGGAAGCCACATATTGTTGCCACCAAGCTGTAAATGTTTCACTAAATCTGTTTCCATCAAGAGGCGTCACAGTATCGTAACACAGTGATGAGGTGCTGTCCTACGGTTTCACGTTTGGAGTGTTGCAGTGGCGAGAGTTGAGCATGGCATCTATACTATGCTGTTAAATAGTTTGTATACTGTAGAAATAAATGCCTTACCAATGGTTTGTACTTTTGGATAAATAAAAAATAAAGTTGTATTAATTTAACTACAGATCTCTTCAGTTGTTTACAGACAACAGTCACGCATTTCCTTTATTTTTCACACATTTTGCAGATTGAGTGTTTCCCATGTTTTATAGACTCTTGTTTTGTGTTTGAAACTGGCTTTTAGAAACGTTAACCTTACTGAGGCAACAGCAGTGAAGGCTGTCAATCAAAGAAAAGAAGACATTTCTGTCTTTCTGATTTAAATTAGGACTAAATAAATATGGTGGAGTCATCCTGGCATTACGCCCCAAAGCCCTTTGTGGTATGGCTTAAGAACCTGATTGTTTCCAGGTGGAGCTGGTCATTGGCTGGAGGCAGGTGTGGAGTAAGCTAACTCAGTGAGAGAGACACGGTTGTGCAAAATAAAGCTACACATTTACTTAGACACCCATGAGTCTTCCCCTTTTGTTTGTTATGGCTTAGAGCCAGGTCTAACACTGGGGTCACCTGTTCCTGTGTGGAGGTGTTTCACTGATATGTGAAGATTGTCTGATTCCAGTCTGCTGAGAGGACACAGGCTTCCCAGAAAGATTATCAGAGACAGACCGGGTTACGGGAGAAGCCACCTCCATGACATCATTTAAAGCCAAATGCAACTTTTTCATATTTTAAACCATTTTCTTAAGTCAGTATGTGCTAAGATGACCCTTTAAATGGTCAATGTCACTCAGATCCCACCACCCTCTGGGGCCAGGACTGGAATAACAAATGCTTCTGCAGTAACATAAGTTGTGTTGAGGTACATGACGACGCACAGACAGGAGCGACTTTCATATGTGGTCCCAAAACATGAGCTGATTGTCACGGTCAGACCTAGGAACGATCAGCCGGATCCAACAACAGCCATACAGCAGAGAACATTTAAAACGTTTATTTAAAGGACTTGATATCGGGACCCGCTGGAGTCAGTTCTGGGCGGCGTGGCCTGGTAGACAGAAAACAGTCAACGAGGGAGATGATTCAGATCACTTAATATGAATAGTGACGGACCTCGTAAAGCAGCAGCAGTGTTCTGTGGTGGGGGCAGCTGATGAAGGTGATTACTCCGGTTCAGGCAGGGACTAAGGCAATAGGCAGGTTCCGTGGTCAGACAGGCTGAGGTCGGGCAACAGGCAGGCAGACAGGTCCAAAAGCTCAAAAGACTGTAACAGGGCAGCAGACAATCTCGCACTGAGCAGCAGGAGCCAGGTGCTTACATAGGGAGCAGCACAGGTGGAATTAATCAGCTAGATTACTGCCCCCCCCCCCCCCCCCAACGGGAGGCTTCAGACGACCGTCTGGGCTGATCGGGGTGCAGACGGGATCTTCCGGCCCCTTTAGCAGCTGGTTCATAAATGGCGATGCATCCCGAACCTCTGGTCGGGACGACTGATGTTCCTTCCACTGACGCACTTGAGCAAGGTCGGGATCACGGGCCTGACGTTCCATCCAGGTCTCCCCCTGGTCCCTTCTGGCCTGTGCCACTCGAGCCACTTCATGGTCCTGCAACCGGGAGAGATAATCAGCGTTCTTACTTTGTACTCCTGAACGATATTTAATGGTATATTTGAAATTCGCCAACTGGGCTACCCATCGTTGTTCCACGGCTCCAAGTTGTGCAGTTTCAAGGTGCACAAAAGGGTTATTATCTGTGAAAACTGTAAACTCAGCACCATACACATAGGGGATAACTGTACTTTTAAGTGCAGATTATCCCAAATGAGGAACTATAATTTGGTCGTTGATGTCTGCTGGATGGAAACTACGACTGGCATAAGCAATCATCCGTTCTTTGCCTCCTTGGACCTGGGCCAAGATTCCCCCCAGACCAGAAAAACTGGCATCAGTGTACAACCTGAAAGGTTGTGAAAAATCTGACTAGGCCAGCACCGGTGCTTTGACTAAAGCCTCTTTCACCTTGTCGAACGAGCATTTACATTCTGGGGACCAAATGACAGGGTTAGAGGAAAGAACCACCATAAATCTGGTCATGTGGTCAGTAGCAGCTAAGCTAGGGGGAGGAGATTATGTGGTGACGTCACATAGCCCACCATCACCTCCATCATAAAAAGGCCCAGCAGAGGATGAACTTCTTGTGGCAGCTGAAGAAATTCAACCTATCAGTACAGTCGATGAGGCAGTTCAACGCCGCAGTCATCGAGTCCATCCTCACCTCTTCCATCAGCGTGTGGTACGCTGGAGCTACCATCAGGGACAAGAAGAGGCTGCAGCGTGTTGTACATTCTGCTGAGAAGGTCATGGACACAGTCTCTTTGACTCCAGTCACCTGACCCTGTGCTGAAGCGATCAGCAACAAACTACCGAGTTCTGTCTTCCTCATATCACACTGCAACCCAAACAAAAGCCTTTCACACACCTGGAAGCCTACAGCTGTTTTATTTCAGGTTAGTAAGTCAACATTTAGGATTATGCAGACATAATTTACCCAGCAATCAGGGTCAGTGAGCCTCTAGTCCAGCAGGTGGCGCTAGTGCACCTTTACGCTGGTCACGGACCACCGGAAGCAGCAGAAACCGGAAGCTGCTAGCAGAGCTAGCTTGTTGTTGTTGTGGTGTGTGAGGAGAAGATTTGAGGCTCTGCAGTAAAAACGTCTTCACTTCAGTCTCTGGGAGAGTTGATCAGCTAAAGCGACTAACTGCTGCTGCTGCAGAAATCTTCTCACCAGGCTGTGGAAACTTTCTTCTCCTCCTCAACAACTTGGTGGAGTTCTTTCCAGAAGCAGAGAAGCTATTCTGCGGTCTTCGTGACAATCGGAGCTCCAGAAGCAGGTGATGGGTGAGAAAAGCTTTTCTCTAGACTTCCTGCCCTCTGGATCTGCTGCTGTTCCTTTGGCCTCTCTGAGAAACGCGCTCGTTTTGCTGCTTTCATCAGATTGAAGAGGTTCCCTCTATCAGACTCGCTCATCTGAGTTGGTCATGATGCAGGATCGCTGCTCGCTCTCTCATCCATCCTGCTCACACTCTCCGACGGAAAAGGCCCGAATCTGAATGTGACTCTGGAGGAAAAAGCGGTTAGCTCTACTCCGTGAACTCTGGTGAGCAAAGGTCCTCTTTTCCAGACTGGATGTGTCCTCAGCTGATCAGAACCAAAGCGTTGGATCTTTAATCTCCTGCGTTGTTCTGAAGCAGCATCTTAATCAGCTCTCCTGCTTTGTTTCTATTGCAGCTGTTAGCTAAACACGGCTAAAGAAAACCTGCTACCACTTCAGGATCATCCATCAGCTGGGACTGCTTCATCAGCATGGACACAGGTACTGGTGTGTGTGTGTGTGTGTGTGTGTGTGTGTGTGTGTGTGTGTGTGTGTGTGTGTGTGTGTGTGTGTGTGTGTGTGTGTGTGTGTGACCGCACAGCCTTGGTAACGTGAAAGCATCGCGGTTTAGGGCCTGAAAGTGGAGGTTCGCGGGCCAATTCCGGACCACAGGCCACCTTTGAGGGACACTGCTCTAAAGTTTAGAACCAATCGTCAGTTCACGAGCAGGTCAGCTAAGAGGAAGCAGAAGAAAATTTCATTTCTATAGCGCCTCTCAAGATAAAAATCGTGAGGCGCTTCACAAAGACAAAAAATGTAAAAATATAAAAAAGCATTTAGAAAATGTTTAAAAATATATTTTAAATGAGCAAAAATAGACAATTGTGATTAAAAAAAGTTAAGAAAGAGAGAGAGAGGAAAGAGGGAAATCAGTGGATCCTGAGGAAGGTGGAATAGGTGGGGAGAGCAGAATAAAGAGAGAGAGGTGAAGAAGGTCATACAAAAGCCAGCTTGAACAAGTGAGTCTTCAGCTGCTTTTTAAAGGAGACCACTGAGTCCACTGATGCCAGGCTCAGGGGGAGAGAGGTCCAGAGTCTGGGGGCCACAGCAGCAAATGATCTGTCACCTTTGGTCTTTAGCCTGGTGCTGCACAACCAGTAGGCTTTGGTCACTGGACCTGCTGGGGGTGTAGGGACTAAGAAGATCACCAATGTAAGATGGTGCTTGTCCATGTAAGGCCCTATAGAAAGCTCCCACCATCCAGGTTTTGATAGAGTCTAAGCAGGTGTGTAACAGCTGCAGCTTAGACATCTCATGGGGCTTAAAGAATCAGAATCAGAATAAGCTTTATTGCCAGCGCTCCAGCAACCCAGAGCATAGGAACTTGACTCCGCGAACACAACCTGACCAAGGTTAAACACACACACGTAGACAAAACAGGTACAGGCAGTCCACGAGAGCAGCCACAACAGCGCTCAGATGTACTGTTGGATGTCATCTGCATAAAGATGGTAGGACATTCCTTTGAAGGAGCTCAGGATGTGCTGAAGAGGAAGCAGATAGAGGAGGAAGAGTAGAGGCCCCAGCACAGAACCTTGTGGGACACCATGGGTAAGGGAGGTGGTGGAGGTCCTAAACTTGGAGACGGCCACAGAAAAGGAGTGCTCAGAGAGATAAGAGGAGAACCACTCCAGAGCAGTTCCTGATAGGCCTACCCAGTCTCTCAGCCTCTCCAGTAGCAGGTGATGGTCAACAGTGTCAAAGGCTGCAGTCAGGTCCAGCAGGACCGGAACAGAACCCTGCATCACTGTGAGTCAGAAGGTCATTAGAGACCCTAAGAAGAGCTGTTTCAGTAGAATGAGCTCTACGAAAACCTGACTGGAAGCTATCATAGATGTTATGTTCATCAAGAGCAGCCACAACCTTTTCCAAGATCTTGGAGATGAACAGAAGTTTAGAGATGGGTCTGAAGCTGCTATGGAGAGAGGGGTCAAGACTCGGTTTTTATAAGAAGCGGGTGGATTACAGCGTTCTTAAAGTAAGCAGGGACCCGACCAGAAACCAGAGAAGCATTAATTATAGAGAGCACGCTGGGACCGATGGACTGAAAAGCACTTTTAAACAAAGATGAGGGTAAGATGTGGAGGGGGCATACAGAGGTCTTCATAGAGTTAAGTAGTTTGGTTAACTCAGGCAAAGAAACAGGAGCAAAGCTATCTAGGATGATGGGCCTGGTTGGAGTCGGGAGAGGCGCGATAAGGCTGAAGGAGAGATGCTAGATCTAACCTTATTGACTTTGTCCACAAAGAAAGACAGAAAGTTCTCACAGTCTGCAACAGAGTGGATGGAGGCTGTAGGAGAGGCAGGAGAGACGATGCTGCTGATGGTGTTAAACAGCACCTTGGGGTTCCCTTTGCTCTGGGACACCAGGTTGGAGAAATAGGAAACCCTCGCGTCTCTGACTGCAGAGTTGAAGGATGTCAGAAGATCCTTTAGGTGCAGCAGATGGACGTGGAGATGGGTTTTCTTCCACAAACGCTCAATTTTTCTGCTTTGGCGTTTCAGGCTGCGAAGGCTGTCATTAAACCAGGGAGTAGGGTTCACTGCAGGAACTGATCTGGTTCTGACAGGACAGATGTTGTCCAGAATGGAGAGGCAGTGCTCGTTGAACTGAGAAGTTAAGGAATCTGGGTCGTTATCAGAAGAACAGGGTGGATCAACAGCAGCAGAAAAATTGCTAGCTGTGCTCTCATTAAGAAAACGAGAACTAACCATACGGCGAGCAGGAGGTGGGGACGCAGAAACTGACAAGTTAAAGAAAATGCAATGGTGATCTGAAATATAAACGTCCTCAGGACAAACACTGACAGCATTTAGACTCAGGGTAAAAACAAAGTCTTAGAGTGTGCCCCCTGGTGAGTGTGGGGCCAGAAACATGCTGGGTAAAGCCGAAGGAGTCCATAAGGCTGGAGAAATTCATGGCAAAGAGATCGGAGGGATCATCAATGTAGATGTTAAAGTCACCAACAATCACCAGTCTGGACAGCTTCACAGTGGAGGATAGAAAGTCACTAAACTCCTGAAGGAAAGAACTGTTTGGACCAGGTGGACGATAGACCACAGCACAGTAGAACGGGTCCTTACGCCCGACTTTAATCAGCTGCAGTTCAAAGGAAGCAAAGTGACCAGAGGTTGTAGAGCTACATGGAAGATGGTCTCTGAGAACAACAGCTAGGCCTCCACCACGACCAGAACCCCGGGGCTGGCTAAGAAAAGAATAACCAGCTAGGCCTCCACCACGACCAGAACCCCGGGGCTGGCTAAGAAAAGAATAACCACACGGGCAGAGTTCAATCAGACCAGAATAATCAGATGTTTAATGCCAAACTTCAGTCAGAAACAGAAAATCCAGATTTTTAGAGAGAATTAGATCATTGAGCAGGAAGGTCTTATTGTTAACAGAGCGGGTATTTAATAGAGCCATGCTGAGTGAGGTGGAGGAATCAGAAACTACAGAAACAGCTGGAGTTAGTGGACATAAATTAGCAGGGTTAGATCCACAGTGTTTATAAAAACCACTTATGGAGGGAACAGGCGGAGAAACCACTGAAGAATGAGGATAAGCCGACCTTAAAAAACTTGGACGGAGAAACCGCGCCGCAACGCGGCCTGGTGGGAATGTGGGAGTGGCGCTCAAGTAGCCAAACAAAGGATGAGAAGCTAGAAGATCACGCCGATGTTTACTAGATAAACCACGCTTTAAGAGAAGTCTTATTCTCACCTGGATTCCTGCTCGTTTACCTCTTTTCCTCCGACATTTTCTCGGGACCAGATAAAAATCGCTGGAGGCGCCCTGGTTAGAATCATCGTTTGGCTCCGGGCCAGTGCGCCACTCAGATAAAAGAGCAGGAAGGTACATCCTCAGTGCATCTTGGGCGATCGTGAACGAACGGAAGGACAAAAGAGTCTGGCGATCATAGGAGATGGTAGCAGGGACACTACTGAAGAGGATCGCAGACAGGAGCAAGGTGGAAAAGAGGAGGATAGTGGAGAAAAGTTTATAAAAGTGGCCGGTGACTGCGGCTAAGCCAAGCACAGGCGCCATCTCGTTACCGACTGGAAAAAATAAAAAAAATTAAAAATGGTAATGCTAATGCTAGCAGCTAGTATGTTCAGAATGAAGTTGATCCTGAAGCTAAGGGGAAGAAAAATCCCCAAATATTATTAGCATGTCCTGTAGCTTCCTAACAAGCCCACACACTTGTTCTGAGCATCTATTTAGATGTGCACTTTCAAGAAAAGTGAGTGACCTTAATACCACCTAAATACTTATTTATATATAAGTGAAAGTTATACAATAAATATTAATATACACATCAGCTGGATACAGGAACCAGAAAATACCAATGTTATCGATCCTTTTCTAGTAAGACTCTGGCATTTTAGATGGGCCATTTTGGGGTTTTACTTAATCTTTTTAGCAGCAGAACACAGTCTGGTTGGACAGCTGTGGCAGATGTGTGGCTCCATGTTCACGCTTGGAACGATTTACCGTCAGCAATAAAACTTAGAAAGAATCTAGAACGTTTAGATCCAGGTGAAAACATGACTGAATCAGACATTTGTTTATATTAGTTTGTGTGTGTGTGTGTGTGTGTGTGTGTGTGTGTGTGTGTGTGTGTGTGTGTGTGTGTGCTTATGGTTTGCGAGACCTATTTTCCAGGTTACACACTATGGCTGCAACAAACGATTATTTGGATAATCGATGAATCGGATGGGGTCTCGACACGATTAATCGGATTACATGGGGACATTTTTAAAAACTGCTAGGGAAACGTTATTTCTCTCCTTCCTTCACTTTATTAAACACAACATTATTAGAAAACAGTTCAATAGCAGAAAAACAACATGCCATCACCAAAATTGTCTTATAAGGTGTATAGACAGAGACCCTAAGCTACACCTATCTGTGACCTAAAATGCTTGGTCCAAGTTAAACAGCTTAAAGAGCAAGTCAACCCCTACCAGAGTCTAACTCCACTCCCACTTCATGTTTGAAAAATGCAACACATGCTGTTGCCTGGCAGACCGAGAGGGCGGAGCCGCTAACAAATACACACACACTCAGGCTCACGACAGCATTGTGACATCATAATGTACCAATTTACATCATAGCATACTTCTTAGCCAATAGCGGTGGCAGATTTAAATTAAAATACAGTGCAGAGTTTTTACCTGACAACGGCACAACACTGCCAGTTTTAGGCAGAATATTTAAATTTTAACTAAGATGCACTGAAGTGCCAAATTATTGACGACACGTGTCTGCAGCACGATTAGACACTCATTTATTTAGTTTATCAGCAAAAAAAAGTTTATTTGGGGGTGACTTGCTCTTTAAGGGGAATTCTCATCTGTTTTGTTTGATCTCATCTGTAGACATTTATTATAACTGGGGATGTCAAACAACTAATTTTTAAATGTAATTAAACATAGGCTGTGAATTAATCAAAATTAATCACTATTTCCAAAAATGACTGAAAAAATACCAAATAAAACAAAAGTAAATGAATGCCATCCTCCTTGCGATGATGCCCTGGGCAACTGCCATAAAGTCACATCAAGAAATGCTGCTGATCATTCCAATGATCCCAAATAGACTCACATTAGGCCACATGAAAGCAACTGAACCCAAAAATATATTAACCAGTATATAACTGCACTCTCACACAACACGCCTGCAGCAACAGTTAGGACTCCTCCCTCCCTTTTAAAAGCGTTTTCGCTTCTGACGACATTGTGGTTGTAAAGCCACATGCTAGTAGTCTGGCCCCGGTGTGATCAACCACTTTCTGCGGGAATGTGACGGCAGAACCGGTTCGCAGCAGCGCGAGTCCCCCCCGCCTATATAATGGCGTCACGCTTACGATTTTATAGACTTTTTTTTTTATGAGCTTAGGGCATGTCTAGCCTGTGTAACAATCCGGGGCTTGGGTGAATCACTTTTGAAAAGTTTCTAACTTACCCGGACACCGAGCTCTCTCCTTCCTCGCTGATGAGTCTGACATGCTTGCGTTTAAGATGCTGCATCATCACCGTAGTACTCCTGTGCCATGCTAAGTCTGACCTACAAACGTTGCAGGTAACGAATGTCGTCGCCTGATTTAACTGAAAATGCTCCCAAACTTTAGAAGTTTTTACTTTTTTGGGTCTCGCTGCTTCTGCCATGTTCCTCTTCCAAACACCTGCCGGCGGTCTGCGCGCAACAGCGGGCGGGAGGGGGCTTTTGGAAGAGTTGTGCAACACAACGAATCGATGACGCAATTCGTTGCCAACACTTTTAGTAATTGATTTTCATCGAATTTATTGATTCGTTGTTGCAGCCCTATTACACACCAGCATTATGAAACCAATAGGTTTATGAGACCATTTTTGATGGTCTTGTAATTCGTGACTTTTAACTTGTTGTAATCTTTGAAAAATATAAAAAGTAAACGTTGTTAATATATTATTACAATCTTTGTAACAACCATTATCATTTTATTTAGTTATTTTAGCAACTTAACCTTCCTTTTTGTGTTTTATAGGCAGTTTAAAAATTGGTTTTGTAAACCATATCATGTGTTGTGTAAATTTTCAGAGCCCCCTGCTGGTAGAAGACTGCATAGCAGGGCTGATACAACCGATACAGGAAAACTAAGAATAAGATGTTCGAACGAACTGTAGCTATTAATTGGTAAGGGACTGATTAATAAGTCCGAATGACAAACGGTTGCTACTCCTCCTCCTCGCCCTGTACTTCGAGCAATATGATGATTTAAATAATTTGAAGGAGTCGACTCGTTTAAGCTAACATAGTCCTCTTGCTGCAGCCAGGATTCTGTGAGAGAGAGCAAAGAGATCTGATTATCACAAATCAACTCATTAAAGGAGCATGGGGCAGGAATTGTCCAAAAACAAAAAGTACATGTTCATTCTTGAGAAGCTTATGGGTGATGAAGCATTTTAAACTAAAAAGAATGATGAAACCAGTTTATCATTCCATTTTGTTAATCAGGCTTTGTGCTGCAAAATGCAAAACATTCCTGATCCGAATTTCCCGCGCTGTTTTACGGATATGACGTTAATTGACGCTTCAAGCGCGTTCTCGACAAGGTTCAATCCCGGAAAAACATTTGGAAGCTTGCTAGGTGGCGGTAATGCGTCTTTCACTACTAGCCACGTTAAAACCTCAAACAGAAGAGGAAGAACCCTGGAAATGGATTCTACAACTAGCAAACGACCAAGCACAACTCAAAGCCCACTAAAGTGGCACAAAGAAGAAGGTTTTATCAGCGGCATCTCGAGAGTCAAAAAGAAAATATGATAAAAGTCGGTCAGGGACCCGAATATCTATTGGTTACGCTCTGGAAGAATGGAGGCTGCTTCAACTGGATTTGGGCCTGAAAAAGGATGCGGACATGGCGCATTTTCTAGTGACCAGGTAAGTGTTGGTCTCCTTATTTCTGCTGTAGGTTTCAGTAACGAGTAGGTAAACATCAGAGCTGTATCTGCACAATTTGAGAAAATAAAATAAAACTTATGGATTTAGATAATGCTGATTTAGGTAATCTAACAAATCTTTATGCAGATGAACAAGAAACTTATCTAAGCTAACGGTGTTTAGCATATGGCTTCCTGATCAGTTTGAAAAAGCTAAAAGTAACCAAGGAGTAACCGGATCACTTCTACGTTTTGTGGACGACACGCCGCATGTGTTTGGAGATAAATGGATGCTCCGTTTATTCTGACGAGAAAAGTAAACAGAGCTTGATTTGATTATATGAGGTCACCGCTCAGCCGGAGAGAGCTAGCGTGCGTTAGCATGTTAGCTGCGATCACGCTTCAGTTTGTAGAAGAGAACGGACATTTTCCAAACCAAAGATGAGTCTTTAGAATTATGTCATATTTGATCTACAGTCCAACCTCTAAGCAGGACTGTTACTTTAGTAGATAATGTTATTCGTGGGGTTTGTGTAACAGAACCCCATCGGAATATATTTCCCTAGCACTATTGCTGAGAATAAATAAAATTAGGATTCATAAGAATAAATAATAAGTCAGCCATAACAACACGTTTGACTAAAAGTAAAGTTGTGCAGAAGTTTGTGTTTATTTTTCTAAATTTGTCCAGTTGAATGTAGGTCAGAATAAAATATGTTTGTGAAAATGATAAATAAATTTTTTTATAACTTACCTGCATTTTCATATTACTAGTTGTGCCACAGGTAAAGAAGCTTAGCCGTTATTGATCTATGTAAAC
>SSNQ01034239.1:343107-353296 GCA_006942095.1 Nothobranchius kuhntae
TTAATTTTTCTAGTTTTCTGCTCAGTTGAATTTGTTCTAATATTTATGAGATTTCCATGATTTGCTTTATTAAGCCTGATATTTAATCTGTGTGGTTTTGGCCGTGGGCAGGACACTGTCTCTATGGGGTAGTGGGTGGGTAACAGTACAGAAGCTGCAGAGGGGTGGGTTAAACTACGAAAGAAGAGCTGCACCATCCAAAGAGGGATGGATGCCGTCTCTCCGCATCAGACCAGGTTTTCCCCAAAAAGTTTTCCAATTATCAATGTAGCCCACGTTGTTTTCAGGACACCACCTAGACAACCAGCGGTTGAAGGACAGCATGCGGCTAAACATGTCGTCACTGGTCCGATCAGGCAGGGGGCCAGAGAAAATTACGAAGTCCGACATTGTTTTCGCAAACTTACACACCGAAGCAACATTAATTTTAGTGACCTCCGATTGGCGTAACCGGGTGTCGTTACCGCCAGCGTGAATAACAATCTTACTGTATTTACGCTTATCCTTAGCCAGCAGTTTCAGATAAGATTTAATGTCGCCCGCGCTGGCCCCAGGTAAACATTTAACTATGGTTGCTGGAGTCTCTAATGCCACGTTTCTGACTATGGAGCTGCCAATGATCAGAGTCGGCTTGTCAGTGGGTGCGTCACTGAGCGGGGAAAATCTATTAGAAACGTGGACGGGTTGGTGGTGTCCCACGGGCCGGGTTCTATGCTTCCTGCGTACCGTCACCCAGCCGGCCTGAGGTCCCGGCTGCTCGGGTTCTGCTGGAGGATCGCTACGGGGTGGTTCTGAGCTAGTTAGCCCCGCGCTAGCTAAGTAGCTACGGCTGTTTACGGGTTTTTCAACAGCGCAGAGCCGGGACTCCAATTCTGACACCCTCGCCTCCAAAGCTACAAAAATGCTACATTTATTACACGTACCATTATCACTAAAGGAGGCAGAGGAGTAACTAAACATCTGACACAGAGAGCAAGAGATAGGAGACGGAGAAGCAGAGACAGAAGGAGCCATAGCCGTGCTGAGGCTAAGCTAACTGGACGAGCAAACTGTTCAACACCAAATAAACTGCGTGCAAACTCAAATGGTTCCCTAAAAGCTAGGTGGAACAACAGAAAATGTGTGTTTTAGCGTGCTTTTGTGCTACCATAACTCAGAGATATCCTAGCACAGAGAAATTAAATCAGCTTTAGCGAGCCCCAAACACCAAACAGCTACACGTAGTGCAACACTGAAAACAGGAAACAGGAAACGCCTTACCGCCAGGTGCAGCCAATCAATCCAGGTTTCTCTGGTGGTTTCTCTGCTCCAACACACTTGATTCAGTGGTTGAATCACCTGTGCAGCACCTCACCAGGCTCTGCAGAAGCCTGCTAATCACCTGCTGATTGAAATCAGGTGTGTTTAATCAATTTCCCTCTGGGATTAATAAAGTATTTTTGAATTTGAATTTGAAGCAGAGTTAAAACTAAAACCTGCTGAAAACTGGCCCTCCAGGACCAGGATTGGGCACCCCTGGGTTAAAAGCTTTTTGAATCAAGATATTCAGCAGCATTTATCTCCGCAAAGCTAAGCTGTTAACAATGCTGTTGATTTGGTTTTTATTAAGCCCTTTGGCAAACAGAATGCCTTCATGAGTACAGAATGCTCGCTCACGGAAAATGCCCAATCTTATGGTTGCGTCATGGCAGCCCTCCGTATATTAAAGCAAGAATTTAGTCATTAGCTTAGCTACGGGAAAAATGTGGCAGTTCTGAGCCGCTTGCTCGCTCAGCTTTTGGGTCCAATTGGACGGAATAAACCTCTTCAGACCCCAAGGGTTGTCTGGAATTTCAAACCGTGGAAACGACTTGCTTACGTTACGTTAAACAACTCATCAGCCTCCAGCAGACGTAGACTTCTATGCCAGGGTATCCTACTGACCAGCCGAGCCGGATTCAAAAGGACCCACGACCGTTGAAGAAGATTCAGCTAGCTGGATCTCCCAGGAACCCTCATTCTCACCACTGGTATCGTAGGCTCTACACACTGGCGTTGGATGGGTTAGGATTAATTTGATAACTAGTCAAACGTCACTGAATTCAGCCCGATTATTCTTGTAGTCCCAGACTTCACATCTTTCCTAAGACACTTAATTAGACTCTTAATAACATCCAAGATCATTTTTCAGTAGTTTAGTTATTGTCTCAGTTGATATTACCTTAAATAATCATTTATCTACATTTATTCTGTATAATCATTAGGCATTGACATATAGTAATAAATGGATTTTTATAAACTATATTTTTGCTTCTGTGTCAAATTATTGATGAGTGTTGGTTCTCTGACTACCCAAATGAACCATTTCCAGTGTCAATCGAATATTAAAGATTCAACAATATTGATAATTCATAGTTTTATTGAACATTAGATTTTGTTAAACACCTTATCTATTTTATTGACAGTTTATTAATTGTGACCACTTATAAAATGTTACATATCCTTAATATTAACATGTTTCGTAATGTACTTCCTAAAGAAATTATGTTTTTTTTTGTTGTCAAAACAGCTAAAGATATTACATTAACACAGTCTGCTGCTGCTTCGTGACGCTATTTTGCATCTGCCTCCTAAACCCCAACCCTGCACCTAAAGATGTAGCCTATAGCTGTACTTTTAAGTGCAGATTATCCCAAATGAGGACTTTTGATCAGTTTTTATGGCATTATTTGTTAAATTAAGTGATTCATGTTGTCAGTGTGTTAGAAAATCTAAATAATTCTAGAAAGCCTAAATATTTTAATCTTTGTAAATTCACCTCACAGCGGTAAAGTCCCATAGTAATCATCACACACTGGTGAAATTACATCTCTGCATCTGACCCATCCGCATGGGAGCGGTGAGCTGCAGCTTTGGCTGCGCTCGGGAGATATTTGGTGGTTTAAGCTTACCAATCCAACCCCTTAAAGGAGCGTGTCAAGCAGGTAGGCACTGGGTCCCATTTTTAAACTCTTTGGCATGACCCTACCGGGATTTGAACCTCAATGTCCCAGTCACAGGGCAGTCACTCTACCTCTTGACCAGTGAGAAGTCATTCAATTTGAAAAGTAATTTCCTGTTTCCTGAGTCAGTTCTGTTCTCACCAACTTAAAGCAATAATACTACTGTTATATGTGTGAATGTGAAGTTCCATTCATCATTCATTCACATCGTGTTTGTGTTTCCTACAGATGTTAAACAGGCGGTGCTGGTTAAAGAAGAAGCTCCTGGTGAGGACCAGCAGGACCCAGAACACCTACACATAAAGGAGGAACAGGAGGAACTCTGGACCAGTCTGGAGGGAGAGCGGCTCCATCTGAAGGAGGAGACTGATGCTGCCAGGTTTCCAGTCACTGTAGTTTCTATAAAGAGTGAGGATGATGAAGAGAAACCTCTGATCTCACAGCTTCATCAGCAGCAACTAGAAGACAGAGATGTTCCAACCAACAGCTCAGCTGACCAGATGACAGCAGAAACTGGTGGAGGAGCAGAGAGTAGCAGGAACGCTGATCTGAACCTTCATGAACACACATCTGATTCTTCAGAGACTGAAGTTAGTGGAGATGATGAAGAGGATGATGATGTGAATGTAGATTTTGAGCAGTCAGACTCTGGGTCTGAAACTGGAGACAAAGACTGTGACTGCACTAAGAACAGGCCTTCTGAGTCAGATATTAGGACTGTCAACAAATCCTTTAACTGTCCTGAGTGTAGTAAACATGTGAGAGTGACAGGTCATTCACCGAAAATGTCTTCAAGTTGTTTGGTTAAAAAGAAATGTGTCAGAGTGAAGCAACATGTAGTCTCATGCAGGAAATTCCAGAAAGAGCTAAAATCATTTAGTTGTGATGGCTGTGGAAAACAATTTAGTGTAAATTCAAATTTAAACAGTCACATGATGGTCCACACAGGACAGAAGCCTTTTGTCTGTGAGCTCTGTGGTCAAAGATTTAGAACAAAGGTTACTTTAAGCAGTCACATGAGAGTTCACACAGGACAGAAGCCTTTTGCCTGTGAGCTCTGTGGTCAAAGATTCACACACAAGGGACATTTAAACAGTCACATGAGAGTCCACACAGGACAGAAGCCTTTCGCCTGTGAGCTCTGTGGACAAAGATTCAGACACAAGGGACATTTAAAAAGTCACATGAGAGTCCACACAGGACAGAAGCCTTTCGCCTGTGAGCTCTGTGAACAAAGATTTAGCCAAAAGTCAAATTTAAACAGTCACATGATGGTCCACACAGGACAGAAGCCTTTTGTCTGTGAGCTCTGTGGAAAAAGATTTAGCCGTAAAGAAACTTTGAAACTACACATGAGAGTCCACACAGGAGAGAAACCTTTTGCCTGTGAGCTCTGTGGTCAAAGATTTAGAAGAAAGATTTCTTTAAGCAATCACATCAGAGTTCACACCGTACAGAAGCCTTTTGCCTGTGAGCTCTGTGGTCAAAGATTTAGCAAAAGGATTGCTTTAAACAGTCACATAAAAGTCCACACAGGGCAGAAGCCTTTTACCTGTGAGCTCTGCAGTCAACGCTTTGGCCGAAAGAAAACTTTAAACAATCACATGAGAGTCCACACAGGACAGAAGCCTTTTGCCTGTGAGCACTGTGGTCAAAGATTTGGCCGAAAGGCAACTTTAGACAATCACATAAGAATTCACACTGGAGAGAAACCTTTTGCCTGTGAGCTCTGCGAGCAAAGATTTGGCCGTAAAGCAAGTTTAAATGATCACATGAGAGTTCACACAGGAGAGAAGCCTTTTGCCTGTGAGCTCTGTGGTCAAAGATTTAGCCATAAGGGAACTTTAAATAGACACATAGTAGCCCACGCACGACCGAAGTCTTTTGCTTGTGAGCGATGTGGACAAAAATTTAGCCATAAGACATATTTAAATAATCACATGAAAGTCCACACAGGACACAATGAACAGGAGCCACAAAGGTGTGGTTCACTGAAAAAACAATATTTATTGATTATTTCTGGTAATAACTGGTCACAGTTTTTCATGCAGGGTGAAAATGGCAATAACCTCCTACACATATCTCCTGCATTAGCTTCTGATAAACATGTCGAAAATAGATAGTGAAACTCTAGGATTTGAAATTCCCCAGAGATCTACATCACGCTGAGTTAGCATTCACAGACTCACCAATCTTGACTAAAAACTTTCCTTGTAGTTTGTATATCCTAGATACAAATCTTGCACCCCTGGTTGTTGTCCTTTACCCTACTACCCACCTAAATCTGTAAATAAATCTCACAGAGAAGTGTAATTTCTCACGGACAGCGTAAAAACGATCAGCTGTTACTCTGTGTGCCGTTTACTCCCACCGAACTGGGCTAAAGGGCTTTGGTTCACTCTGCTCCTTCTGCATGGAGCTGGCTGCAGGAAAACTGGAAATTAACCGAGGTTATCTCGTTGACTACATGTAAAACCAGACTAAGAACCCTTGAGAGGATTCCCTGTGTTGTAACTGCCTTCTGTAATTTTGTACATAACATGTAACTGTAACTTTGTAACTGTAACTTTTGCTGCCTCTTGGCTAGGACTCCCTTGAAAACTAGGTTTTTAATCCCAAAGAGACCTTCCTGGTTAAATAAAGAGTAAAATAATTAAATAAATAAATTGATCATGGGCCACCTCTTCCTGTCCTGGAAGCCACATATTGTTGCCACCAAGCTGTAAATGTTTCACTAAATCTGTTTCCATCAAGAGGCGTCACAGTATCTTAACACAGTGATGAGGTGCTGTCCTACGGTTTCACTTTTGGAGTGTTGCAGTGGCGAGAGTTGAGCATGGCATCTATACTATGCTGTTAAATAGTTTGTATACTGTAGAAATAAATGCCTTACCAATGGTTTGTACTTTTGGATAAATAAAAAATAAAGTTGTATAAATTTAACTACAGATCTCTTCACTTGTCTACAGACAACAGTCACGCATTTCCTTTATTTTTCACACATTTTGCAGATTGAGTGTTTCCCATGTTTTATAGACTCTTGTTTTATGTTTGAAACTGTCTTTTAGAAACGTTAACCTTACTGAGGCAACAGCAGTGAAGGCTGTCAATCAAAGAAAAGAAGACATTTCTGTCTTTCTGATTTAAATTAGGACTAAATAAATATGGTGGAGTCATCCTGGCATTACGCCCCAAAGCCCTTTGTGGTATGGCTTAAGAACCTGATTGTTTCCAGGTGGAGCTGGTCATTGGCTGGAGGCAGGTGTGGAGTAAGCTAACACAGCATGCTCAGTGAGAGAGACACGGTTGTGCAAAATAAAGCTACACATTTACTTAGACATCCATGAGTCTTCCCCTTTTGTTTGTTATGGCTTAGAGCCAGGTCTAACACTGGGGTCACCTGTTCCTGTGTGGAGGTGTTTCACCGATATGTGAAGATTGTCTGATTCCAGTCTGCTTAGAGGACACAGTGTTGAGCATTGCAGCATCAACAACGTTGAACTCGAAGAAAGAAAAGATAGGACAAAAATGCTTTCTTCTTGTGTCTTTTATTTTAGAACTGCGACACACACGTTTTAACATCCACACCGGAGACCACCTTCTCCTTAACAACCGTTATGCACTGACACAGTGTGTGTGCCCCTCTGGTGGTGAAAAACTAGAAGCACAACCTTCTCAATAACATTTCAGTTTACACCGCTTAGAACATGAGTACACAAATTTGAACATCTCAACACACAGGCTTCCCAGAAAGATTATCAGAGACAGATCGGGGTAAGGGAGAAGCCACCTCCATGACATAATTTAAAGCCAATTGCAACTTTTTCATATTTTAAACCATTTTCTTAAGTCAGTATGTGCTAAGATGACCCTTTAAATGGTCAATGTCACTCAGATCCCACCACCCTCTGGGGCCAGGACTGGAATAGCAAATGCTTCTGCAGTAACATGACTTGTGTTGAGGTACATGACGACGCATGTACTGAAGCGACTTTCATATGTGATCCCAAAACATGAGCTAATTGTCACGGTCAGACCTAGGAACGATCAGCCATGTCCAACAACAGCCATACAGCAGAGAACGTTTAAAACGTTTATTTAAAGGACTTGATATGAGGACCCGCTGGAGTCGGTTCTGGGCGGCGTGGCCTGGTAGACAGAAAACAGTCGGCGAGGGAGATGATTCAGATCACTTAATATGAATAGTGACTGACCTCGTAAAGCAGCAGCAGTGATCCTCCCGCTCCTTTAACAGCCGTTTCATAAATGGTGATGCATCCCGAACCTCTGGTCGGGACAACTGATGTTCCCTCCACTGACGCACTTGAGCAAGGTCCGGATCACGGGCCTAACGTTCCATCCAGGTCTCCCCCTGGTCCCTTCTGGCCTGTGCCACTCGAGCCACTTCATGGTCCTGCAACCGGGAGAGATCATCAGCGTTCTTGTTTTGTACTCCTGGACGATATTTAATGGTATATTTGAAATTCGCCAACTGGGCTACCCATCGTTGTTCCACAGCTCCAAGTTGTGCAGTTTCAAGGTGCACCAAAGGGTTATTGTCTGTAAAAACTGTAAACTCAGCACCATACAGGTAGTCCTTGAACTTTTCAGTCACAGCCCATTTTAGGGCCAATAGTTCCAACTTAAAGGAACTATAATTTTGGTCATTCCTCTCTGCTGGATGGAAACTACGACTGGCATAAGCAATCATCCGTTCTTTGCCTTCTTGGACCTGGGCCAAGACTGCCCCCAGATCAGAAAAACTGGCATCAGTGTAAAACCTGAAAGGTTGTGAAAAATCTGACTAGGCCAGCACAGGTGCTTTGACTAAGGCCTCTTTCACCTTGTCGAACGAGCATTTACATTCTGGGGACCAAATGACAGGATTAGTTCTCTTATCATGACTAGTACCGTGAGTTAATGCATACAGGGGTGCTGTCAGTTTAGAGAAGGCTGGGATGAAATGCCGGTAGTATCCAGCAATGCCCAAAAAGGATTTCATCTGTTTTACTGTCTGAGGTATGGGCCAATCTTTCACAGCTGCCATCTTTGCTGGATCTGTGGCCACTCTTTCCTCGCTAATCACATGTCCAAGATAGGTTACCTTTCGTTGGAACAAGTGGCACTTGTTGGGCTGCAACTTCAATCCATGTTGGTGGAGCTTTTGGAACACTTCACTCAGATGGTGCACGTGGCTGTCAAAATCAGCAGAAAACACAACCACATCATCCAAGTAAATTAGCGAAGACTCATTTACCATGTTTCCCAGGCAACGCTGCATCAGCCTCTGGAATGTGGCAGGAGCATTGCACAAGCGGCACCCATTCAAACTCGTACAGGCCTTCAGGTGTAGTAAAGGCAGCCTTCTCCTGATTGATTGGGTTCATCTCCACTTGCCAGTAACCACTTGCAAGGTCTAAAGTGGAGTACCATTTAGCAGCTTTTAACCCAGTCAGTGATTCTTCGATACGGGGCAAGGGGTAAGCATCCTTGTGGGTCAGGGCCTTCAGCCTCCTGTAGTCCACGCAGAGGCGCCAGCTTCCATCCTTCTTCTTCACCAATACAATTGGTGTAGCCCAAGGGCTTGTGCTCTCCTTCACAATCCCACTGTTGATCATGTTTTGTAACAGAGCACGTAGGTCAGCATAAAGGCTCGGTGGAACAGGCCGATACCTCTCGTGACTTGGCAGCGCAGTTCCAGTTGGGATTTGATGTTTCACAACCCCAGTGCGGCCAAAATCCTCATCATGGCTGGAAAACACTTTGGCCCATTCCTGCAGCAGACTGGTCATCAATGTCTGTTGGTCGGATGTCAGCCCATCTCCCTGCAATGACATAACAGGATGTGACTTCAAGTCATCAACTGTATCTGCAACCCCTAACTGGCTCACCGACACTTCCACCACGTCTGGTTCCACTGTGTGGAGAACCAATTCTTGTGCCCCCTTTATGTCATCTTGCATCACCTCCAACACTTGGGCCAAGGGCTGACGTTGCAGGACTTCAACTGGATAAGGGTTAGGATTGCAAACCTTACAGGGCACATTTCCACCTCTTAATGTGGCCAATGTTCTCCCCACACGCCACTCTGTATGACGGTCTCTAAAAGGTTCCACCATCGCATCACAAGACTGGTTAGTTGCTCCATCAGTTACCTGGGTCCATACAATCATTTCAGAATAGGCTGGGATGAGGACTGGTGGTTGATGTTGTAGTTTTGCCACACCATGGTAGGGTGGGCAAGGGTTCTTGGTGGTGACCCGACGGCACTCCGGTGTTTCTGTGTTAGCGTTATAGCAGAGAACATTGTGTCATCAATCAGATGTAGCTTCTGAAGCCTCTACTAGTTGGCCAGATTTGTTTTTTCTCTGGGATACGGCGACGAGAACGGATACTGGATTACCGGAGAAGTTCAACCGAACTCCGACCCCGCCAGCTGGATATCACTATCAGAGATGCAGACATGCTTTAGACCATTTGACTCAGAAGAACTGTGACCCGATTTGGACATAGAGGAGGATTCTGTTCAATCATCAATCAATCAATCAATCAAAGCTTTATTTATAAAGTGCCTTCCGCAACCCTGTCAGGAAGCCCAAAGCGCTGAACATGGTTCTGTTGAAGGTAAATATATTGAATAAATCAAAAATAAAGGCAATTCAAAGTACAAAATACAAATTACAAAATAGGTAAAACATTCTAGTACAGGACAAATGTGTAAAACAATGGATAGAGTGAACCAATGAAAACTGTGAAACAAATTCAACATAAAAGAGGGCCAAAATCAAACATGTTCTGGAAACATGTTCATCTTCAGAACCAAAATCAGAACAGTTTGTTTACTTTTCTTAAATATTTCATTCCTGTGCTCCACTGGGAGCTCTAAGCCGACAACTTTTCAGCTGGTCTTAGCTCCATCATGTGTCCCAATATAGTTCAGTAATCTATAGTGTTACTGCTGTGTGTCAGGGTGTGCTGGAGAGTGGAACGGAGGTGAGGATCCACACGCTGGGGAGGAATCAGGAATCAGGCAGGTAGACAAACTGGGTAACGTAAAAGGTTTTAATAACAAACGCACGCAGGACACAGGAACAATGAGGCAACAAGAGACAAAGAACTGGAGGGGTTTAAATACAGGAGGGCTGGGTGCTTGGGTGATTGGGAAACAAGAGGCAGGTGGGAGCAATCAACAGGGACACAGGCTGAAC
>SSNQ01034239.1:366751-379324 GCA_006942095.1 Nothobranchius kuhntae
GGAGACACCTTTTGTCTATGAGCTCTGCGGTCAAAGCGTTCGCCGTATGGCAACTTTAACCGATCACATGAGAGTTCACACAGGACAGAAGCCTTTTGCCTGTGAGCTCTGTGGTCAAAGATTTAGCCATAAGGTAACTTTAAACAGACACATAATAGCCCACACACGACAGAAGTCTTTTGCCTGTGAGCGATGTGGACAAAAATTTAGCCATAAGACATATTTAAATAATCACATGAAGGTCCACACAGGACACAATGAGCAGGAACCACAAAGGTGTGGTTCACTGAAAAAACAATATTTATTGATTATTTCTGGTAATAATTGGTCACAGTTTTTCATGCAGGGTGACAATGGCAATAACCTCCTACACGTATCTCCTGCATTAGCTTCTGATAAACATGTTGAAAATAGACAGTGAAACTCTAGGATTTGAAATTCCCCAGAGATCTACATCACGCTGAGTTAGCATTCACAGACTCACCAATCTTGGCTAAAAACTTTCCTTGTAGTTTGTGTATCCTAGATACAAATCTTGCACCCCTGGTTGTTGTCCTTTACCCTGCTACCCACCTAAATCTGTAAATTAATCTCACAGAGAAGTGTAATTTCTCACAGTCAGCGTATAAACGATCAGCTGTTACTCTGTGTGCCGTTTGCTCCCACCGAACTGGGCTAAAGGGCTTTGGTTCACTCTGCTCCTTCTGCATGGAGCTGGCTGCAGGAAAATTGGAAATTAACCGAGGTTATCTCCTTGACTATGTTGAGGGTCTGCCCTCATCAGAAATTACTGTGCAGTGATTTTCTCCAAAAGACTGTGTTAAATTGATCTGAAAGAGCATATTCCAACATCAGCGCCAAGAGACACTTCATTTCCCATGATGCTTTGCATACGGAAGCAATGTGATGACGTCATCGCCAAGGCGGAGAACGGGTTCTGTACATGGACAGCTTCCCCGCCAGCTGGAGATTATCAATTTCAGCGAAAAACGAAACTTATTGTTCTTTTGTCCAGTTTACCTGGCGGTGAAGGACACGCTCGTTGCACACTCCAATCCACGTGAGCATGCGGGAGGCCTGGCGGCTTAAGTGGATCAAACACCGAACCGCTGAAAAGCAGGGTTTGGAAACCCAGCAGATCTGCTCTCTTTTGCTCAACTCCAGCTGATGTGCGAGGACACAGAACCTGGCTGGGAAACAGCGGAGCTCCATCAGACCGACGGGAAGACACTCGTTGCCCACCGGACAGCGTGCGAGGCCTGGCGGTTGGAGTGGACGAAGCCGAACTGCGGATAAAACAACGGAGGACCAACAGATCTGCGGCGTGAGGAACAAGGGGACGCCTTTGGTTCGCTAACCTATGAGTTTGATTTTATTTTATTCATCTTCCTATCTCTCTTCTCCTCTCGTCTCTTCTAGACCACAATAAGCAATTACACCACGCTATTGCTTCAAAATACCCACGGTTTTCCTCTTTCCCGTACCAAACTCCGCCATCGGGTTATTTGGTAAAGAATAAACTGTTTATTGATCATCGTTAATATCTTTGGTCGTCAGCTGTGGCCAGGCTGGTCGACTCTGTTTAGATTAAATAATTTACGAGTGATCTTTGTTGTTCGTTAACTTCTGAAGTGTTTAAGTTCAGTTTAACTGTAATTTTAAGTCACTAAGAGCAAGCTAATTCTTTTGTCTGCATCTGAGAGAGAAAAAGTCACAGCTCACACATCTCAAGCTCACACACGCACACTCTCTGTGAGGACAAGGACCCATTCATACACCCTCCATCTCACACACACACACACACACACACACACACACACACACACACACACACACACACACACACACACATACACACACTCATACACGTTTTTAGCGTTTGTGGGGACTCACCACTAAAACAAATCCATCACTTGGGGACATCCTCCATTTTACACACACATTTTCAATTTTACCATTGTTTTACATTATTACTCCTTGTTTAATTAAATGTTATAAAATTCAGTTTTGCCTCCAGTGACTTGCTTGTGTCGGTGTGAAAATTTCTGCTTCTAGACGGATCCCATGAACTTTCAGACAGACTGATAAGAGTTTGGATTCAATTTTTCCCCGGTTAAAAGGGGATGGTGCCCCGAAGATATCTTTGATATCCAAATTAATTAATAAATTGGTAAATATTCCCATGTTTACAGAATTTATTGAAGAATCCAAAAGTAAGTAAAAGCTTACTAATTATTCGCTTCCTAATAACCCCAACAACTACATGTAAAGCCAGACTAAGAACCCTTGAGAGGATTCTGAGAGTTTTAACTGCCTTCTGTAATTTTGTACATAACGTAACTAACTTTGTAACTGTAACTTTTGCTGCCTCTTGGCTAGGACTCCCTTGAAAAATAGGTTTTTAATCCCAAAGAGACCTTCCTGGTTAAATAAAGAGTAAAATAAATAATGAAATAAATAGATCAGGATTGCTTCCGGCCCATGGGCCACCTCTTCCTGTCCTGGAAGCCACATATTGTTGCCACCAAGCTGTAAATGTTTCACTAAATCTGTTTCCATCAAGAGGCGTCACAGTATCGTTACACAGTGATGAGGTGCTGTCCTACGGTTTCACTTTTGGAGTGTTGCAGTAGCGAGAGTTGAGCATGGCATCTATACTATGCTGTTAAATAGTTTGTATACTGTAGAAATAAATGTCTTACCAGTGGTTTGTACTTTTGGATAAATAAAAAATAAAGTTGAATAAATTTAACTACAGATCTCTTCACTTGTCTACAGACAACAGTCACGCATATCCTTTATTGTTCACACATTTTGCAGATTGAGTGTTTCCCATGTTTTATAGACTCTTGTTTTTTGTTTGAAACGGGCTTTTAGAAACGTCGCCGGGGACACACCAGCCGCGGAAGCGCCGCGAAAATGAGACCGCCTTCATTCGGCACCCTTGTTAAGCTATTCTATAGACCACATGGGCCGCCGAAGCGCCTCGCGCCGGTGCTCCAGCCCGCGCCGTACAGCGATCATTTCGGCGTCGGCTCTATTTTTTTCGCGAGCCGCGGGTGAATCGGGTCAATTCTGGCAGGAAGTCAAACCTAGACATAAGAGGCAGGCCGGTATAGTTAACAAAATCAAGCTTTTCAAAATAAAATTCCGCAATAGTCAAATGTGTTCGTAATCAGACACTGCAGAAAAACCACACGAACACACACACACATACACACATCGAACTTGTGTGCGTGTGTGACCACGTGAAGGGGGTGTGGTTTTGGGTGTCTTTTCACCGGAGCAAACAGGACAGAGAGGCAGAAAGTCTCAGGCAAGCAGTTAAGATGGATGACTTTAAATTAATTATGGAAGTTGAGAAACACAAGAAGCTGTACGACCCCCGAAAAACACGGTTATTTACGTACCCATTTAGGAAGAAACTGCTAGGATACAGCTGCAGAATTGGAGCGGGTCCCAAGAGATTGAACTGACAGAAACAACTGGTTCATACCATTGGTTCACACCGTATATATGTCGATGGTTCACACACACACACACACACACACACACACACACACACACACACACGCACGTACAAACACTCAAACGTAGAGGAAAAGAGCTGAGAAAAGGCAGAGAGGAAATGGAGGACACCAAGTGTTTAAAAGAAAAACTACAGCTGAGCCGAGGCGCGCCTCGACTGGGGCGTGTCTGATCTGAACTGAGGAGCGGCGAGCAGCGGCCGAATTTCGTGAGCGATTCGCTTCTCTACGCTTAGCGGCGCTTCCGTGGCCGGTGTGTCCCCGGCGTTAACCTTACTGAGGCAACAGCAGTGAAGGCTGTCAATCAAAGAAAAGAAGACATTTCTGTCTTTCTGATTTAAATTAGGACTAAATAAATATGGTGGAGTCATCCTGGCATTACGCCCCAAATCCCTTTGTGGTATGGCTTAAGAACCTGATTATTTCCAGGTGGAGCTGGTCATTGGCTGGAGGCAGGTGTGGAGTAAAGGTTGGTTTATTCTTGACGCGTCCGCGAGGTCCGCACGGCTCCGCGCGGAAAAGTTGCGTCATTTTAACAACTACGCCCCTCCACCGCGCCTCCGCACGGCCCAGAATTTCCGCAACGCACACCTCGGAAAATTTCTAACCACGCGGACGGACGGACGTGGAAAAACATGGCGGACCGGCAAGAACTAGTATGGCAGAGGTTCGTAAATGCAGACATTTGTATGATTCAGCTCTCAGAGATCACCATGATCAACATGTTGTTAATAATTCTTGGAGAGAAATAGCTCGCACTGTCGGAAAAGACGAGAACGCTGTTAAAAATGCTGAAATGCCATGTTGTAAACAGTAATTTCTACTTCTACTATGGTGTAGTGTTGGATATTTGCCGTAGAGCTCTATGCTGCCCCATTCAGTTTGGGAGAATATTGGCTCACCGCAGAGACGAGCCGCACGAACCATAAACACTGCGAGTTGTGAAGCGCGTTCCATCCGCGAGCCGCATCACAGCGTGGAAAGTGAATGCGTCAAGCATAAACCAAGCTTTAGCTAACACAGCAGGCTTAATGGGAGAGACACGGTTGCAGTGTTCTGTGGTGGGGGCAGCTGATGAAGATGAATACTCCGGTTCATGCAGGGACTAAGGCAATAGGCAGGCTCCATGGTCAGGCATGCAGAGGTCACCACTGGCAACTAGGGTGTGCTGCGATCAAGCCTCGAGGGAAAACGGTGTATTCAGGGGCGTGCCTGAAGTCACGTACATGTGACTATCCCTCACTGTACATACTGCTGCCTCTCATTTGGATTGCTGCTGCTCAACTATCACACTGCTGTCTATCCATGCTACTGCTCGACTTGTATCTGTAAGTCCTCACCTGCTTGTTAAGCTAATGTAAGGGTCACACTGTCAGTATGCATGCTATGTATGCATGCTTTTATCGCATTGCTTAGCTTCGGTCTTCAGCCCATGCTGCTGCTTCCCGCTGCCGTTAGCTTCTGCTCACTCAGCTTTGTATGTCGCCGCAGGGCTCCTTCATCCTTGTCAATAAAGCCATTTGACATCGAGGAGTGCATTTCTTCATGTAGGAGCCATGGTGGTCGTCAGATGCTCTGTTCCAGCCTGCACGTTTGCCACCGATAATGTGTCCGAGGCTCTCTCAGTGGCGCTGCTGGTAAACCATGGCCTGGCCCATCAGAGCCGGACCGAACCCGCTGCGCCCGTTCGGGCCCCGGGCCTGCCTGGCCCTGCGCTGGATCGACCGAGAGTGGATATCAGCATGTCTATCGAGGAATGGAACGTTTTTACATGCCGCTGGGACCTCTTCCATTCTGGCTCGGGCATGGGTGATGCCCAGGCCCCCTTCCAGCTGTTTCAGTGTGCCGGTCCGGAACTTGGGGACAGTTTGCTAAAGGCTAACCCGGATGCTGCAACTGGACCGGTTGAGACTCTGCTGGCTGCCATGCGCTCTCTGACGGTGATACCGGTTGCCACATGCTTTCTGAGGGCTGAACTGCTTCAACTACGCCAGGATCGTGACGAGCCCTTTCGTGCATTTGCCGCCAGGGTGCGTGGCAAGGCAGAAACCTGCGCCTACAATGCTGTGTGTGGATGTGGGCAGTCAGTTGACTATTCTGATCATATTATTCGTGGTGTACTGATTAATGGGATTAATGACTCTGATATACGGAGGGACATGTTGAGGACTCATGATGTTCTGTGTAAGTCTATGAATAATATTATAGCACTGGTGGAGAACAGAGAAATGGCTCACAACGCCCTCCCCTCCTCCAGCCTGTCAGCTATGTCCTCGTTCAGGCGCAGACAAGCTATGCCACTATCAGGGCCTGCTTCCTCTCCAGCCCCACCAGACAGGTCTGCTAGGGCTATATGCCCTGATTGTAAAGTGTCTTTCTATGACTTTCTGAGGGATCTCGGGGTTGGAACACCAAGCCTCACTGAATGTGTGCCGACTGCTTCCGGGCCCGGAAGAGACGGGCACGGCACCAGCCACACATGGACGGACAACAGGCTGCTGTAGGCTATGGGCGAATGGAATGCGACTGATAATGAGGAGTCGGTGCATATGGCGTCCATTTGCTTGCAGTGACGAACTGGAGTCTGCTGCCATTGCATGGCCACTCTTTGCACATGTAACCAGGTCACCTTAGTTCCCGGAAGTAATTCTGGTTGTACGTGTCATGCCGCTGATGCAGGAGAGGCCAGGTGTGTAATTAGAGGGCTGCTATAATTAGGGCAGCTGGGGTCTAGCCGCAAAAGCCGAATGCCTCGCTTTGGGTGCAGACGTGGGTGCAGGTGAGTGACCTGGCTTTGCTTTATTTTAGTTAAGTAAAGGTTATATTCTTAATCGGTTTCTCTTTATGAAGTGTGAGCAGGACTGAGGGGTGAACAACCGGGAATTTATATTGGCAAGCGGTCGGCCGATGAGGTACTGGTTTAGAACATTCATAGCATTTTTGTGCTTCGTTAGAATACGATTAACAACGTGTGTTTGTTCACAGATCTTAGCCTGCTACTGTTTTTCCAGTTCTTCTTATTAAACCTTTTCCGGTTTTATTTTATCATTAGTCGTCTTCTCTAGAGGGGGAAGGAAGGAACACTTTTATGAGACTGGTGGTTAACATTGAGGACAGTGCTGTCTCTGGGAGGGTAGTAGTTTCTTTTAGAGTATCCGCTGTAGGGGTTTGTCGGGGGTCGCTCCTCCCTCCTCTCGTGTTTAGAGTTTTTAGTGTTTAGAGTTTTAGTCTATTTCTTTTATCCCGACCTGGGTTGTTTTTAGTAAATCTTCTGTGCTGTGTCTTATAAATAAAATTGTTAAACTTGTGAATAATCCTCTGCTGTTTTCATCAAGGGTTATTATTACCTACGGTTTTAGGATCTAAGCATCCAATCCTCTAGGCCACACACAGGAGACGGCCGCGGACGCATGCCTCTCCCACCTCCTGCACCTCATTGAAGACGGGGGCAGCATTGACCCAAAGGACCCGGCGCTGGCCGACCTGTCTAAGGTCTGTGAGTCAGTGTATGCGCAAGATGGGGTCCTGCTGTACTGTGACCGTGTCATTGTCCCCACGTCCCTTCGTCGTGCGGTACTTCAGCACCTCCACGCCACCCATCAGGGCAAGTCGGCAATGGAACGATGGGCCTGCTCCATCGTTTACTGGCCTGGGATGTCTAACGACATCCAGTTGACCAGGGAGCGATGCACAGACTGTAACCGCAATGCCCCCTTGCAGGCGGCCACACCTCCCATGCCGGCATCACCGCCATCCACGCCATTTGAGGAGGTGTTTGCAGACTTCTTTGACTACAGGGGTCACCACTACCTAGCCGTTGGCGATCGCCTCTCCGGCTGGGTGGAAGTCATGAGCTCTCCCGCGGGCACCAATCTCGGGGGCTCCATTGGGCTTATATGTCACTTAAGGGCTTTCTTCGCCACGTTTGGTGTGCCCGAGGAGTTGTCAAGTGACGGAGGCCCAGAGTTCTCGGCAGGGCGCACAGCGGACTTCCTCCGCTTATGGCAGGTCAAGCACCGCGTGTCCTCGGTTGGGTTCCCCAAGTCTAATGGAAGGGCGGAGGTGGCTGTCAAGATGGCGAAGCGCCTACTAGTCTCAAACACCGGCCTGACCGGGAGCCTCGACCATGACCGCTTTCTGCGTGTGATGTTGCAACTGCGTAATACGCCTGACCCCGACTGCGACCTGTCGCCCGTGCAAATCATCTTTGATCGCCCCCTCAGGGACTCGCTGTCATTTGTTAATAGGCTGGAGAAGTTCTCCAACCCTCACATCCGTCCGCTGTGGCACCAGGCATGGGCGGCGAAGGAAGAGGCCCTCCGGACTCGGATGGCCCGTACCACTGAGTCTCTGAGAGAACACGTACGACCGCTCCGCCCTCTCGTAGTCGGGGAGGCGGTGTTCCTCCAGAACCTAGTTGGCTGTAGCCCGCGGGTATGGGACAGATCTGGGGTGGTAGTAGAGTCACTAGGACACGACCAATACCGTGTCAGGGTCGACGAGTCTGGCCGCCTCACTCTGCGCAACCGGCGCTTTCTCCGCGCCTTCACCCCGGCCACCCTTCGCACTCACCCAGAGAGCGCTGCGCCCCTGCCTGCATCCAACGACGAGACACACGACTTAGGTCCCACCAACCCGGGGTCAGCGGGACCCCTGCCAGATCAGTTGCACACACCACCCGAGCCCCAAGGCACAAACCCCGGCACCGCCCAGCCGGTACCTTGTCGCGACTTCATGTCGGCCAAGAATCCTCCAGACGTAGCCAACGGGGACGCTGCCCCAGCGGAGCAGACCCCGGAACAGTGCCCATCACCCCCCTCCTCCCAGCCAGCGGGCTCCGGTCGGGTAAGGCGGCCACCCAAGCGTTATGTACCTGAAACTGGCCAGTGGGTTAGGTCATAAGTCCACTGCGCCGGTGTGTCACACGGCTTCCTGGACTGGGGGGGATGCAGAGGTCACCACTGGCCACTAGGGTGTGCTGCGATCAGGCCTCGATCTTGCACTGAGCAGCAGGAGCCAGGTGCTTACATAGGGAGCAGCACAGGTGGAATTAATCAGCTAGATTACTGCTGCTACAGGGAGACAGGAAAACACTGAGATCAGGCCATGATCATGACACTCTTTGACCTTGAATGAAAAATTTCATTAAAAACCTTTTATGCTTTAATCATGTAGGAAGCAGTGCTCGTCTCTGCCCTCAGTCTGACGGTGCAGCGTTGGAGTTTGTGCAGCGTGTGCTCTTCTTTAAGCTTGGTTTAAACGTGACGCATGTACATTCCACGTAGAAATGAGAGGCGAGGATGGAACGGGCATCAGGGCTTGCAGCGTTTATTTCTACGTTCTGTGGCTTGCCTCCACTGTGGCCCAATATTGTCTTAGACTGTCGGGGTCGGCATGGGGCTCTACGGCAATGCATCATAGTAGAAGCATTAATCTCTGTTGCTTCCAACATCTTTCACTCTGTCGTCATCTTTTCCGACTGTGACAGCAGTTATTAACAATATTTTGATCACGGTGATCTTTATAGGGCGAATCATTAAGATGTCTGTACTTAAGAATGTCCGGCACTGAAAGCTCTTGCCAGTCCGTTATTTTTTTCCGCGCAGGATAGAAAATTTCCTAGGTGCGAGGTACAGAAACTTTGGGCTATTCAGAGGTCATGTGGAGGGACTTGGTTGCTGAAATGACATAATTAGATATAATTATAATAAGAGAACCCACCCATGCACAGGGAGAACAAGCAAACTCCATGCAGAAAGACCCCAGGACGGAATTGGAACCTAGGACCTTCTTGCTGCAAGGCAACAGTTTCACCATGCAGGTTCCCTTATTCCAGCATTTATAAAAGTTCCACTGTTGAATGTGGCAGGTGGAGGGGGCGAGGGCCCGGGCGGGGTTTGATCCCCAGACTCCTGGGTGAGGGTCATGCGTGCTTACCAGTCAGCCAAAGGGACACCCCCTTGGCCAAGTAGCCAGGGTGCATGATCAATCGGGACACTGTGACAGGATGCTGACACTGTCACATGAAGAAAGACTAAATCCGGATTGTATGATCAGAAGGTTTATTCTCACACAGGTTGTAAAACAAATGTCCTAAAAAAACAAGTCTTTGCAGCCCAGATTAAAAGTTTGTCCCCACCAAACTGGAACATGAATGGGTGCGTGGTGTCTTATCCTTCCTCTCCTGCAGGGGGGCTTCCACAGATTTCCCTCAGTCTCCACTGCTGATGATAGTCTCTCAAATATGGCCCGACTTCCTCTTCTGGGGTTGCCTCATGTTGCGTCCACTCCAACGCGTCATCAGCCGGGGGTGTGCCGCTGTCCCGCTCCTCTTCTCTCCACGGCTCTGCCTCTGCGAGGAAAACACAAGGAAATACCTCAGGGGGAGCGTTCACTTCTCCCCAGAATCCACAGGCACGCAGGTTACAGCAACAATATTTCACGTTCCTTTACTTAGCTGTTTGGCGGGCGTTGAATTATTTTGGTTACACGGCTGGATCCTCCCGCGGCATCCTCTGGTCTCTCCCAGGAGACAGAAAGTGCCTGTGCCGCAATCCAAGCTGGTTTCAGGAGTGCAGATCCCACTGTTGCTCTGTTGCTGCACAGCCCTCCTTCACCTGTCAGTGTCCTTATAAAAGATCCAAACCCCTCAACGGTCCAATCCCGAGCCGCACAGGTCTGTGATTATGAGCTGCGCAGCTGCTCTCATTTGGAACTTTATTGTCCCATGCTCAAAAAACAAATAACAAACATGCAAGTAAACAAGCAAACATCTCAAAAAACATGCAGTTGGTAACCACAGCAAAAACTGACTTCTGCACAATAAAGGTGCACTGCATAAAATGCCCAACTTTGAAAACAGGGCTAACCACTGCACCACTGTGCAGCCTACCTTGAATGAAATATTTTGTTTTAAAACTTCTTAGTTATGATTTAATTAAAATAATACTAGTTAACAATACACTAACAAGAAATGAAGTCATGAAACCATTTGAGCACCTGGTTCTCCCCCACCTCAAGTCCCCAGCAGGCCCCCTGCAGTTTGCCAACAGGTCGGTAGATGATGCAGTCAACATGGCTCTACACTTCATCCTGCAGCATCTGGACTCCCTGGGTACCTACGCCAGGATCCTGGTCAAGGACTTCACCTCTGCTCTGCGGTCAATCCCCCCATCTGACATTCCCATCACGACAGGGAGCCTAGGTCTACGTCCGGACCACGGGTCCCAGGAAGAACGAGAAAATGAATGCAAGGCTAAAAACACTTGTTTTGTGCCATGGATTTCACATATGATGTCCGTGAATTTTAAATACACATTTTGACACCAAGAACGAGCTTATTTTCAAACGGGAGAAACAATATTTTAGGTTTTGTGTGAAAATAAGTCCAGGACTACAAAAGCGCTTCACCAAAGTGACGTCATCGAACCAGACACGGAGAAAACTGAGGGAAAAGGGCTGTAAGTTCAGCAAACTTCCCACAGGAGGAAAGAACCACCATGAATCTGGTCATGTGGTCAGTAGCAGCTACGCTAGGGGGAGGAGACTATGTAGTGATGTCACATATGCGACGTACCGATTTCTGGTTTGTAGTCATGCTAATTACGAACTTTTGCAAGCTAATAAATCTTAAAGTACATGACTGGCGTGGTCGAAACACCCATCATTAGTTTACATTTAAATAGCAGAACAACATATGTGTGATCCAGGGCGAAAGGCAAAGCGGGTTAGAAAATAGCGTTTTTAGACCCGCTGACTTGCATTTATTTTTCCTTCCTCCGGGGACCCATGAGCCGACCGGAAAGGGAGGAGACTTTGGCTCTCTATGACGGACTCATGTCGCTTCCTGGGCACCACCATCACCCAAGACCTTAAGTTGCAGCCCACCATCACCTCCATCATAAAAAGGCCCAGCAGAGGATGAACTTCTTGTGTCAGCTGAAGAAATTCAACCTATCAGTACAGTCGATGAGGCAGTTCAACACCGCAGTCATCGAGTCCATCCTCACCTCTTCTATCAGCGTGTGGTACGCTGGAGCCACCATCAGGGACAAGAAGAAGCTGCAGCGTGTTGTACGCTCTGCTGAGAAGGTCATGGACACAGTTTCTTTGACTCCAGTCACCTGACCCTGTGCTGAAGCGATCAGCAACAAACTACCGTGTTCTGTCTTCCTCATGTCACACTGCAACCCAAACAAAAGCCTTTCACAAACCTGGAAGCCTACAGCTGTTTTATTTCAGGTTAGTAAGTCAACATTTAGGATTATGCAGATATAATTTACCCAGCAATCAGGGTCAGTGAGCCTCTAGTCCAGCAGGTGGCGCTAGCGCACCTTTACGCTGGTCACGGACCACCGGAAGCAGCAGAAACCGGAAGCTGCTAGCAGAGCTAGCTTGTTGTTGTGGTGTGTGAGGAGAAGATTTGAGGCTCTGCGTGCAATGAATGATTCTAATATACAAGTTCCACTTTCTGAATGGAATTCCTAAAATAAATCAACTTTCATGATATTCTACTTTTATTACCAGCATCTGTATGTGGCCAGTGTGATTATTAATGTATTATAACAACATGTTATATATGTATATTGAGTATTTTATAGATATTACAGTATTATATGTGATTATATGTGGAACATGTATTCTAACCACCATGGTTCTTCTGCCTACCAGGGTCAGTGAGCCTCTAGTCCAGCAGGTGGCGCTAGTGCACCTTTACGCTGGTCACGGACCACCGGAAGCAGCAGAAACCGGAAGCTGCTAGCAGAGCTAGCTTGTTGTTGTTGTGGTGTGTGAGGAGAAGATTTGAGGCTCTGCAGTAAAAATGTCTTCACTTCAGTCTCTGGGAGAGTTGATCAGCTAAAGCGACTAACTGCTGCTGCTGCAGAAATCTTCTCACCAGGCTGTGGAAACTTTCTTCTCCTCCTCAACAACTTGGTGGAGTTCTTTCCAGAAGCAGAGAAGCTATTCTGCGGTCTTCGTGACAATCGGAGCTCCAGAAGCAGGTGATGGGTGAGAAAAGCTTTTCTCTAGACTTCCTGCCCTCTGG
>SSNQ01034239.1:400261-418505 GCA_006942095.1 Nothobranchius kuhntae
ATGATCTGTCACCTTTGACCTTTAGCCTGGTGCTGCACAACCAGTAGGCTTTGATCACTGGACCTCAGGGACCTGCTGGGGGTGTAGGGACTAAGAAGATCACCAATGTAAGATGGTGCTTGTCCATGTAAGGCCCTATAGACCAGAACCAGGATCTTGAAATGAACCCTGAAGTTGACTGGCAGCCAGTGAAGCTGGAGGAGAAGCGGGGTGATGTGGGTGTGTTTGGAGGACTTGGTCAGAAGCCGAGCACAGGCGTTCTGAACCACCTGTAGACGGTTCAGGGAGGTTCTGCTCAGACACGTGAAAAGAGAGTTACAGTAGTCTAAGCGTGAGGAGATGAAGGTGTGGAGAACTGTCTCAAGTTCAGAATGGGACTCAGCTTAGCAATGTTCCTGAGATGGAAGAAGGAAGAGCGAGCAAGAGAACTGACAGGAGAATCCAGGGTGAGAGCTGGATCAAAGATCACACCAAAATTCCTTACAGAAGGTTTGGTGTGGGAAGCAAGCTGACCAAGAGATTCTCTGACTTTGAGAACCAGCTTGTCTGGGGCACAGATGAAGATCTCAGTCTTATCTTCACTCAGCTGTAGAAAGCTCCCAGCCATCCAGGTTTTGATAGAGTCTAAGCAGGTGTGTAACAGCTGCAGCTTAGACATCTCATGGGGCTTAAAGGAGATGTACGGTTGGATGTCATCTGCATAAAGATGGCAGGAGATTCCTTTGAAGGAGCTCAGGATGTGCTGAAGAGGAAGCAGATAGAGGAGGAAGAGCAGAGGCCCCAGCACAGAACCTTGTGGGACACCATGGGTAAGAGAGGTGGTGGAGGACCTAAACTTGGAGACGGCCACAGAAAAGGAGCGCTCAGAGAGATAAGAGGAGAACCACTCCAGAGCAGATCCTGATAGGCCTACCCAGTCTCTGAGCCTCTGCAGTAGCAGGTGATGGTCAACAGTGTCAAAGGCTGCAGTCAGGTCCAACAGGACCAGAACAGAACAGTCCCCTGCATCTTCCAGAGGCCAGAGCTCGGCAGTAACTCCCCACATGATCATGACAGGGTTCACTCGGACTCAATGTCCCCCGCCTCCCCCAAAACATTTCTGAAGTTCTGTCGGAAGTAGGGATGAATACCTTTGACGTTTGAATCGATACAGTACCAATTCTCAGTACCTACAAATCGATACTGATACTTAACGGTACCAATTTTTGACACGTTTGAGTGTTTAATAGTTATTTAAATATCTTTTTAAATTAATTATATATTGTTTTTCCACTCTATAACCATATTTGATAAATATGTTGAATGACATTCAAACTGTATCCGTGCACTCCTATTCCTCTCCTTTCTCCTCTGGACAAACTGTGTGATGGTGGGTCCTTGTAGTAGCAAAGGCTACAAATTAAACTGAAGAAAACATTGCTGTGTATCTTCATTCCTTTTGCCGGTCATTTTCAAACTGTTGGTTTTTCCTACTCTGAAGTTGGAATTTCTGAGGAGAAAGCTAATGCACCATTAGCTGATAGCTATGTAAACAAAAGCTAAACTATCAAGCTAACAGTTTATTTAGCTGCTGAAGCAGATTAAGATGCCTCATACTCAGATCATTGTCGCTGGTTTCATCATCACCAAACAGCCCATTGCGTTAAGTGAAGTGAAGCTAAACTTTAGAGCGCGTTTGCTTTCTTCTAGTCGGAATTTCTGAGTTCCAAGGAGAAAGCAAACACACCATTAGCTTAACGAAAGCTAACAAATCATGCTAACATTGTCTTAAACCTTTTATTTTCCTACCGGAGCAGATTAAGATTATGTTGCCTCACTAAGATGGTTGTTGCTGGTTTCATCATCACCCAGTTACCCATCCCATTTAGTGAAGTGGACCCAAACTTCAGAACACTTCCTCTCTGCCTTGCGGCTTTCTCTATCTACATCTCGCCCACAGTGACTGAAGACATTACGCTCTTGCGCCTGTGTTCTGACTATACATGCTTCCTCGTCAAATATTCCTACTGTAGTGTGTTACGACAGTTTTGCTCTTTTTTACAGTGTAGAAGCACGCTTATTAAGGACGGTTTATTTTACATAGGTCATATTACTCAATAATACAGAACCGTAGTATAAATGTTAGCAAAAATATACTGTTTATCGTGATTTATTTATGAAAAAAATAGCCGAGTTTGTCATGATTCCATGGATGATGGTAAACATTGGGAGAAATTTCTTGTTTACAGTATAAAATCGATATTTTACAAGCCATTTACAAGCTAACTGTCAGGTAAACAAACAACAAGCAGTAATATAAAAACTTCCAGAGGTAGCGCGTCTCTTCAGGTAAACAGCCTGTGACATAATAATCGGTCTGCGCATTTCCCCAAACTAGCACATATGGACGAGTACCACGGAAATTCGGAACACCGGAGCGCGGCACTGGTACCGAAACAAGGTATCGTTTCGATGTGAATCGTTACTCAGTCGGTACCGTGGAATTTGGTCAGTGCCTTTAAAAGTACCAAATTCTGTACCCATCCCTAGACAGAGGAACATGATAAATGCCTTGTTTATGTTTATGTATTTAGCAGACGCTTTTGTCCAAAGCGACTTACAAGGGAGTCCTTTGTCCTTCGTGTTATAGATTCAACAAGGTACTGGAAACATTACTCAGAGATTTGGGTCCATATTGACATGATAGCATCACGCAGTTGCTGCAGATTTGTTGGTAGCACATCCATGATGTAGAGCACAGCGAACTCATTGTCACGTTCAAGAAACCATTCTCAGATTATTCCAGCTTTATGACATGGCGCGTTATCCTGCTAGAAGTAGCCATCAGAAGACAGTGGTTTACCTACCAAGAACATAGACTGGAACATGGCTTAGTAGTTGCACGAATCCTGCACCTCCCATCTGCCTGTGGCGTAGCTCCAGGAGTTTAAAACTGCTTTATAGCCACAAGCTTTGGGCTGGAAGGCATTATTGCTAATGTATTGGGCATACAGGATCTCCAGTGTGTTCTTCCCAGTGAGTACAGGTGATGAACTCTCGGGACGGACATCTGGAACAACTAAAGCAAGTGTTGGTCAGTGGCGGAGCCAGAACGTAGCAAATGAGTGGGCCTAGAAAAATCTGGATGGGCCTAATTAATGTCAAAGCTCATATGAGATGTGCACCGCGTGTGCACGTCAAAATTACATGTTTTAATAAAATCTCTCAACCCACTAATAATCCTATGGTGGAAGATTATATATTAGATACTTATTCCATGGATATCTGTTCAATTTCAATTTTAAGGACTGTTACCGACGCAGGACTCCGACTCTGGGCCAAGACCTGCACACTCTCTCGTGTGAACTTTCAGGACCTTGGACAGGTTCTAATCTCAGCCAGGTGTGCTGCCTGCTCGTCTCAGCAAGGGAAAATCAGCAAGCATGATCCAATCGCATGCGCGTGCACACACACACACACACCTTGACTAAGCAGCATACACCTCCGATCACACCCCCTCTCCTCACCGGCTCTCAAGGGCTCTGTCTCATTCAGGACCACGGACAGCGATGCTCCGACACGGTTCGGGACGACTCATCACCTCCGGGATCTTCCACCCGAACCCCCGGTACAGATAAAAACAACAACAAAATGAACAGAAGCAAATAAAACGGCCTTAGAGGACTAAAACAGACCCGACGAGATACCCGGATGAAATGATTCGTTTCCTATAAGCCGGGCGTACACTGTGTGACTTTTTCACTCGCAGCACTCAGCTTCAGCTCAAACTGTACGACTTCCTCGCAGGGTAGATCTCACGAGTCATGCGCTCACACTGTATGACCCAGTTCTCGGATGCGACTTGACTGTACGTCTGGTAGCAACACGTCGGCCCTAAAAATATGCTAAAAATAGCTGTTTTTACTCATCACTTTAGACTTTTTTGTCTTGCCTGTTGTCCTTCGGGAGTGCTGCAGGAGGACACACAGGGATTTATGGGGGTTGGATGAGGAAAACGAAATAAAGAAAGTAAATCTGCGTTTTGTGATCAGTTTAATTTGACATGAACACGACAAACACGCTTTCTTGACAATCTTTGTGAGTAAAAAAAACATGTAGAAACAAAAACGAACAACGTGTGTTATTAGGGAAATAGCGAGCGGTGTTGATGCAGGATTGCGCATGCGCCGTGAGCGGTTCTGATACATTTTGGGTCGCAGCTGCTCGCAGCGCCGCTTCAACAGTGCGATAAACGGGACGAGCAAAATATTAAACACGCCAGAAGTCCGTGCGACCTCACGACTGCTGATCGGTAGCTGGTCACGTGGTCTTAATCGCCTCTCGTAACCCCCTGTACACTACACGACCGCTCGGCGTAAAACTCGCCCCCATCTCGTGGATTCTCGCATGAGTGGAAAATCGGTTAAAAAAAGTGAAAAAGTTGCACAGTGTACGCCCGGCTTAACCGGATTAACGTCAGTGCGAGGAAAAGCATCACTTAAAAGGTCCTTGCGTGTCCGCTGCATGCTGCGCGTCTGTCTCCCCCTCACACCGAGTCCTGTCTCAGTTTACACTGCTGACAATATCAATGATGTCATCCGCAGACTCCGGGAGATGCCCGGTTCCGTCAACTGTTGCGTCCACTCCATCAGCCGGGGGTGTGCCGCTGTCCCGCTCCTATTCTCTCCACGGCTCTGCCTCTGCCTCTGCGAGGAAAACACAAGGAAATACCTCAGGGGGAGCGTTCACTTCTCCCCAGAATCCACAGGCACGCAGGTTACAGCAACAATATTTCACGTTCCTTTACTTAGCTGTTTGGCGAGCGTTGAATTATTTTGGTTTCATGGCTGGATCCTCCCGCGGCATCCTCTGGTCTCTCCCAGGAGACAGAAAGCGCCTGTGCCACAATCCAAGCTGGTTTCAGGAGTGCAGATCCCACTGTTGCTCTGTTGCTGCACACCCCTCCTTCACCTGTCAGTGTCCTTATAAAAGATCCAAACCCCTCAACGGTCCAATCCCGAGCCGTATAGGTCTGTGATTATGAGCAGCTGCTCTCATTTGGAAGTTCATTGTCCCATGCTCAAAAAACAAACCCATGCAAGTAAACAAGCAAACATCTCAAAAAACATGCAGTTGGTAACCACAGCAAAAACGGACTCCTGCACAATAAAGGTGCACTGCATAAAATGCCCAACTTTCACAACAGCGCTAACCACTGCACCACTGCGCAGCCTACCTTGAATGAAATATTTTATTTTAAAACTTCTTAGTTATGATTTAATTAAAATAATACTAGTTAACAATACACTAACAAGAAATGAAGTCATGAAACCATTTGAGCACCCGGTTCTCCCCCACCTCAAGTCCCCAGCAGGCCCCCTGCAGTTTGCCAACAGGTCGGTAGAAGATNCCGCCTCCCCCAAAACATTTCTGAAGTTCTGTCGGAAGTAGGGATGAATACCTTTGATGTTTGAATCGATACGGTACCAATTCTCAGTACCTACAAATCGATACTGATACTTAACGGTACCAATTTTTGACACGTTTGAGTGTTTAATAGTTATTTAAATATCTTTTAAAATTAATTATATATTGTTTTTCCAATCTATAACCATATTTGATAAATATGTTGAATGACATTCAAACTGTATCCGTGCACTCCTATTCCTCTCCTTTCTCCTCTGGACAAACTGTGTGATGGTGGGTCCTTGTAGTAGCAAAGGCTACAAATTAAACTGAAGAAAACATTGCTGTGTATCTTCATTCCTTTTGCCGGTCATTTTCAAACTGTTGGTTTTTCCTACTCTGAAGTTGGAATTTCTGAGGAGAAAGCCAATGCACCATTAGCTGATAGCTATGTAAACAAAAGCTAAACTATCAAGCTAACAGTTTATTTAGCTGCTGAAGCAGATTAAGATGCCTTATACTCAGATCATTGTCGCTGGTTTCATCATCAACAAACAGCCCATTGCGTTAAGTGAAGTGAAGCTAAACTTTAGAGGGCGTTTGCTTTCTTCTAGTCGGAATTTCTGAGTTCCAAGGAGAAAGCAAACACACCATTAGCTTAACGAAAGCTAACAAATCATGCTAACATTGTCTTAAACCTTTTATTTTCCTACCGGAACAGATTAAGATTATGTTGCCTCACTAAGATGGTTGTTGCTGGTTTCATCATCACCCAGTTACCCATTCCACTTTTTTACAGTGTAGAAGCACGCTTATTAAGGACGGTTTATTTTACATCGGTGATATTACTCAATAATACAGAACCGTAGTATAAATGTTAGCAAAAATATACTCTTTATCGTGATTTATTTATGAAAAAAATAGTCGAGTTTGTCATGATTCCATGGATGATGGTAAACATTGGGAGAAATTTCTTGTTTACAGTATAAAATCGATATTTTACAAGCCATTGACAAGCTAACTGTCAGGTAAACAAACAACAAGCAGTAATATAAAAACTTCCAGAGGTAGCGCGTCTCTTCAGGTAAACAGCCTGTGACATAATAATCGGTCTGCGCATTTCCCCAAACTAGCACATACGGACGAGTACCATGGAAATTCGGAACACCGGAGCGCGGCACTGGTACCGAAACAAGGTATCGTTTCGACGTGAATCGTTAGTCGGTACCGTGGAATTTGGTCAGTGCCTTTAAAAGAACTTTTATCGAAGACCTACGTGCCGTGAACCTGTCATGGGATGAAGCCGAGGCCGTCGCGGCCGACAGAGCTCGCTGGCGATTACTTTGCGCCCAATGCGCCAGTAGGCGCCGGAGGAACTAAGTCTAAGTCTAAGTCTTTAAAAGTACCAAATTCTGTACCCATCCCTAGACAGAGGAACATGATAAATGCCTTGTTTATGTTTATGTATTTAGCAGACACTTTTGTCCAAAGCGACTTACAAGGGAGTCCTTTGTCCTTCGTGTTATAGATTCAACAAGGTACTGGAAACATTACTCAGAGATTTGGGTCCATATTGACATGATAGCGTCACGCAGTTGCTGCAGATTTGTTGGTAGCACATCCATGATGTAGAGCACAGTGAACTCATTGTCATGTTCAAGAAACCATTCTCAGATTATTCCAGCTTTATGACATGGCGCGTTATCCTGCTAGAAGTAGCCATCAGAAGACAGTGGTTTACCTACCAAGAACATAGACTGGAGCATGGCTTAGTAGTTGCACGACTCCTGCACCTCCCATCTGCCTGTGGCGTAGCTCCAGGAGTTTAAAACTGCTCTATAGCCACAAGCTTTGGGCTGGAAGGCATTATTGCTAATGTATTGGGCATACAGGATCTCCAGTGTGTTCTTCCCAGTGAGTACAGGTGATGAACTCTCGGGACAGACATCTGGAACAACTAAAGCAAGTGTTGGTCAGTGGCGGAGCCAGAACGTAGCAAATGAGTGGGCCTAGAAAATCTGGATGGGCCTAATTAATGTCAAAGCTCATATGAGATGTGCACCGCGTGCGCACGTCAAAATTACATGTTTTAATAAAATCTCTCAACCCACTAATAATCCTATGGTGGAAGATTATATATTAGATACTTATTCCATGGATATCTGTTCAATTTCAATTTTAAGGACTGTTACCGACGCAGGACTCCAGCTCTGGGCCAAGACCTGCACACTCTCTCGTGTGAACTTTCAGGACCTTGGACAGGTTCTAATCTCAGCCAGGTGTGCTGTCGTGCTCGTCTCAGCAAGGGAAAATCAGCAAGCATGATCCAATCGCATGCGCGTGCACACACACACACACCTTGACTAAGCAGCATACACCTCCGATCACACCCCCTCTCCTCACCGGCTCTCAAGGGCTCTGTCTCATTCAGGACCACGGACAGCGATGCTCCGACACGGTTCGGGACGACATCACCTCCGGGATCTTCCACCCGAACCCCCGGTCCAGATAAAAACAACAACAAAATGAACAGAAGCAAATAAAACGGCCTTAGAGGACTAAAACAGACCCGACGAGATACCCGGATGAAATGATTCGTTTCCTATAAGCCGGGCGTACACTGTGTGACTTTTTCACTCGCAGCACTCAGCTTCAGCTCAAACTGTACAACTTCCTCGCAGGGTAGATCTCACGAGTCATGCGCTCACACTGTACGACCCAGTTCTCGGATGCGACTTGACTGTACGTCTGGTAGCAACACGTCGGCCCTAAAAATATGCTAAAAATAGCAGTTTTTACTCATCACTTTAGACTTTTTTGTCTTGCCTGTTGTCCTTCGGGAGTGCTGCAGGAGGACACACAGGGATCTATGGGGGTTGGATGAGGAAAACGAAATAAAGAAAGTAAATCTGCGTTTTGTGATCAGTTTAATTTGACATGAACACGACAAACACGCTTTCTTGACAATCCTTGTGAGTAAAAAAACGTGTAGAAACAAAAACGAACAACGTGTGTTATTAGGGAAATAGCGAGCGGTGTTGATGCAGGATTGCGCATGCGCTGTGAGCGGTTCTGATACATTTTGGGTCGCAGCTGCTCGCAGCGCCGCTTCAACAGTGCGATACCCGGGACGAGCAAAATATTAAACACGCCAGAAGTCCGTGCGACCTCACGACTGCTGATCGGTAGCTGGTCACGTGGTGTTAATCGCCTCTCGTAACCCCCTGTACACTACACGACACTCGGCGCAAAACTCGCCCCGATCTCGTGGATTCTCGCATGAGTGGAAAATCGGTTAAAAAAAGTGAAAAAGTTGCACAGTGTACGCCCGGCTTAACCGGATTAACGTCAGTGCGAGGAAAAGCATCACTTAAAAGGTCCTTGCGTGTCCGCTGCGTGCTGCGCGTCTGTCTCCCCCTCACACCCAGTCCTGTCTCAGTTTACACTGCTGACAATATCAATGATGTCATCCGCAGACTCCGGGAGATGCCCGGTTCCGTCAACTGTTGCGTCCACTCCATCAGCCGGGGGTGTGCCGCTGTCCCGCTCCTCTTCTTTCCACGGCTCTGCCTCTGCCGCTGCGAGGAAAACACAAGGAAATACCCCAGGGGGAGCGTTCACTTCTCCCCAGAATCCACAGGCACGCAGGTTACAGCAACAATATTTCACGTTCCTTTACTTAGCTGTTTGGCGAGCGTTGAATTATTTTGGTTTCATGGCTGGATCCTCCCGCGGCATCCTCTGGTCTCTCCCAGGAGACAGAAAGCGCCTGTGCCGCAATCCAAGCTGGTTTCAGGAGTGTAGATCCCGCTGTTGCTCTGTTGCTGCACACCCCTCCTTCACCTGTCAGTGTCCTTATAAAAGATCCAAATCCCTCAACGGTCCAATCCCGAGCCGTATAGGTCTGTGATTATGAGCAGCTGCTCTCATTTGGAAGTTCATTGTCCCATGCTCAAAAAACAAACCCATGCAAGTAAACAAGCAAACATCTCAAAAAACATGCAGTTGGTAACCACAGCAAAAACGGACTCCTGCACAATAAAGGTGCACTGCATAAAATGCCCAACTTTCACAACAGCGCTAACCACTGCACCACTTGAATGAAATATTTTATTTTAAAACTTCTTAGTTATGATTTAATTAAAATAATACTAGTTAACAATACACTAACAAGAAATGAAGTCATGAAACCATTTGAGCACCCGGTTCTCCCCCACCTCAAGTCCCCAGCAGGCCCCCTGCAGTTTGCCAACAGGTCGGTAGAAGATGCAGTCAACATGGCTCTACACTTCATCCTGCAGCATCTGGACTCCCTGGGTACCTACGCCAGGATCCTGGTCAAGGACTTCACCTCTGCTCTGCGGTCAATCCCCCCATCTGACACTCCCATCACGACAGGGAGCCTAGGTCTACTTCCGGACCACGGGTCCCAGGAAGAACGAGAAAATGAATGCAAGGCTAAAAACAGTTGTTTTGTGCCATGGATTTCACATATGATGTCCGTGAATTTTAAATACACATTTTGACACCAAGAACGAGCTTATTTTCAAACGGGAGAAACGATATTTTAGGTTTTGTGTGAAAATAAGTCCAGGACTACAAATGCGCTTCACCAAGGTGACGTCATCGAACCAGACACGGAGAAAACTGAGGGAAAAGGGCTGTAAGTTCAGCAAACTTCCCACAGGAGGAAAGAACCAACATGAATCTGGTCATGTGGTCAGTAGCAGCTACGCTAGGGGGAGGAGACTATGTGGTGATGTCACATATGCGACGTACCGATTTCTGGTTTGTAGTCATGCTAATTACGAACTTTTGCAAGCTAATAAATCTTAAAGTACATGACTGGCGTGGTCGAAACACCCATCATTAGTTTACATTTAAATAGCAGAACAACATATGTGTGATCCAGGGCGAAAGGCAACGCGGGTTAGAAAATAGCGTTTTTAGCCCCGTTGACTTGCATTTATTTTTTCCTTCCTCCGGGGACCCATGAGCCGACCGGAAAGGGAGGAGACTTATGGGTCATTCCCATCTGTACCTGGTGGTCGGCCCCAGCCCAGCCCGAGTGATTCCTCACGTCCCTGCTCTCGAATGCGGATGTGACTCTCATCAGTCACATCCGCATGGGGGCGGTCCCCAGAAATCGGCGGGAGAAATTGGCGCTAAGATGTCAGTGATGTCATATATCAGTGACCATTTGAGCCGCCCTGTGGTGATACATGTGTAGAGTTGTAAACAATGGAGAACTTCGTGGTGTTATTTTTCATGGTTCTGCGCTTGTGGCTCGTTTTGGGGGCCAGACTCCGCGCCAGACAGGCCGAAAGGCGTCGGCTTCGCCAGCTGAGGAGGGATGAGAGGAGGATTAAATCTGCAAAGTGTCGCCGAGTCATGCAGGAAGCCATTCTGCAGCAGTACAACACAGTGCTGCGATTACGACAACGCAGACGACGCATCCTGGTAATTGCTAAAAGTCCAATGCTGACGTGCGTGTTTAATACACTTCAAGTTAATAAAATACGTTTCATTTGTTTTAGATGGCTGTTTTGGAAGGCTCCAGCCGCAGACGCGCAATCTGGTCACTCAGCCGATCCTCTGACTGGTGGGATAATTGCGTGCCTCGTTACACGGAAGCGCAGTGGTTGCAGCACTTCAGAATGTCTGAGGAGACGTTCATGTTCCTGTGCAACAAACTTCGGCCAGCATTGCAGCGAAAATACACTTTCTTCCGTGAGTGTGTGCCTCTGAGGAAGATTGTGGCTATTGCTTTATGGAAATTTGCTACAGGTTCAGATTACAGACCCATCAGTGTTCTGTTTGGTGTTGGTATCTCAACTGTTGCCAAGTGTGTGAAGGACTTTTGTGCTGCTGCAGAAGCATTGCTGTTGCCAGAACTGATTCATTTACCCGATGAGGGTAAATTTCGGGAGATAGCGTCCTATTTTGAGAGCAGGTGGGGGTTGCCACAGTGTGTGGGTGCTATTGATGGCTCACACATCCCCATCATAGCACCCAGAACCTTTCACACAGACTATTTCAACCGGAAAGGGTGGCACTCACTCATCTTGCAAGCTGTGGTTGATGGAAAGGGACTGTTAGGTAATTTCATTTTCCCACCCAGGGTTACCTGAGGAAAAGTTCAACACGCAGGGGTCATACTTATATGCCGATCGATTAACCCTTACCAATCTTTACCAATAAACAATTTAGACTTTGCAAAGTGGAGAGAGATGAAACGATTCAAGCAATTGGCTCTCTCAGACAGAACCGTCAGAAAGCATTTATTAAGAACACACAAAATGATAAAACGCACACACATTCACACACATTCCTTTAGACTCTTGAAAGGGAGACAACAGGCGCGGGCACATGACGTTCTTACTGATAAGCCAGGACTGGAAAGAGGCAAGGTCAAACGCCTGTCTGTTGCCAGGGTAAAATAAACTGGATGAAGCTTTCGTTTAAAAAATAGTAAAATAATGTATCCATAGTTTATCCAACAGGGACTGTCTTGGAACGTTTTTGCAGGGCTTCCAGGGAGCATGCACGACGCGAGGGTACTGAGACTTTCCTCCATCTGGGATTTGGCAAGCCGTGGAAATCTCTTCCCTGACCATTCAATCCAAATTGCTGACGCTGACTTTGGATACTGCATCCTGGGTGACTCTGCTTACCCGCTGCAAGATTACACTGGGCGACTGACAGAGCAGCAACTTCTTTATAACAAGAAGTTCAGCCGAGCACGTGTGGTGGTTGAAAATGCCTTTGGTAGGCTGAAGGGAAGGTGGCGCTGCCTACTTAAAAGGAATGACTGTGATGTCAGTCTGGTGCGTTCCATGATTCTGACCTGCTGTGTCCTGCATAATCTGTGTGAGAGCCATGGGGAGCATTATGACAATGTGTGGACAACTGAAACAGAATACCCTGAACCTGCGGCTGCACCCCCCACCGCCACAAAACACAGATGTGGGAGGGAGAGCAAAGCGTGATGCTCTGATGATGCACCTGCTGGGGCAGCAGTGATTGGATTACATCCGACTGAAAGTTTTTCTCAAATAAAGTTTTATCCACTCAGCAAATGTTTGTCCTTTGAACTTTCTTTTATGCGCCACCACCTAAAAATTGAAAACATGGGCAAATATATTTCATGAGTTTGTATTAAGTCAAGTGTGGACTGTACACATTTGAGCTTCTGATCATTCTCTACACTCCTGCTGACATATAACCTAATCTTGTCTACACTGACACCTACCTGGTATTTACTCTTATATAAATCTCAAAGTTGAATAAAGTAAATATCCAAGGCTGGTGTATGCTATGTTAGCACACAGTTTTATATTGAAACTATAATTGGACCCTTCCACTTCACATTCTGTGAAATGGACACCGTGATGGATGACACGTTGCATTGTCAAACACTTTATTGCACCTCTATTTAACAACAAAAATAAAAACATATGCAGGTCATTTATTTAGTAGATTTTTCTACCGCAGACACCAAACTATGCAGCGCATCCAAGAAAGCGTGGCTGAATTCCCGCTGTTCTATCCTCTCCTCTCGTCTCTCATCCCTCTCCTGAAGTCTCTCCTCCCTGTCCAGGCGTCTGTCTTCCGTCTCTGACTCAATGTACTGCTCCATTAAACAGTTCGTCTTCCTCGCAGTCTCAAGGAACCCCGCGTCACTCTCCACCAGCGTCTCCAACAACGGTGACACGTTGGTGCTCTCCCACCTCCTTTTTCCTGAATAAACGCCAAAAAGATGAATATGTAATTACACGTGCTTGTCATATTTTGATGTTGTTGATGCAAATGAACTCACCGTAGCGTGGTCTGCTGTCCACCGATGACGCTGAGACGCTTGGGCTGCAGCTACGGCCGCAGTCGCCAGATGAGGGCCCAGCGTTCATGTCCCCTTTGTCGGGCACATCCTGGCTCTCATCGGCGCACAGTTCCAGAGTTATATCTTTTTATAAATAAAAAACAATAAATAACTTAATATGCACAAACACAAATACTAACCGAAGACGTTAATGGGCAAGCTAGGCTAGTAGGCATACTACAACTAGCCTGGAGTTAGCCTAGCCTTTTGTTCGCATATCAGCGCTACCCAAAGCTAGCACAGCATTTTTTCCGCACTATAGTACAGTGTGGCATAAATGGGAGGTCGTCGTCATCGTCTAACTCCGCTTATCTGGGTCCGGGTCGCGGAGGCAGCATTCCAACTAGGGAACTCCAGACCGTCCTCTCCCCGGCCACCTCCACCAGCTCCTCCGGCAGGACCCCAAGGCGTTCCCGGACCAGATTGGAGATGTAACCTCTCCAACGTGTCCTGGGTCGACTCGGGGGCCTCCTGCCAGCAGGACATGCCCGAAACACCTCCCCAGGGAGGCGTCCAGGAGGCATCCTGACCAGATGCCCAAACCACCTCAACTGACTCCTTTCGATCCGGAGGAGCAGCGGTTCTACTCCGAGTCCCTCCCCGAATGTTCGAGCTCCTCACCCTATCTCTAAGGCTGAGCCCGGCCACCCTACGGAGGAAACTCATTTCGGCCACTTGTATCCGCGATCTCGTTCTTTCGGTCATTACCCAAAGCTCATGACCATAGGTGAGGATTGGGACGTAGATCGACCGGTAAATCGAGAGCCTGGCTTTCTGGCTCAGCTCCCTCTTCACCACGACAGATCCGCTCAGCGTCCGCATCACTGCAGACGCCGAACCAATCTGCCTTGTCGATCTCCCGATCCCTCCTACCCTCACTCGTGAACAAGACCCTGAGATACTTAAAATCCTCCACTTGAGGTAGGACCTCTCCCCCGACCCGGAGTTGGCAAACCACCCTTTTCCGGTCAAGAACCATGGTCTCAGATTTGGAGGCACTGATCCTCATCCCAGCCACTTCACACTCGGCCGCAAACCTACCCAGCAAGAGCTGGTTTCCATTTATATAATTCATCATAAGAGGTCTTCGGGCTGCTCTTTGTCTGATCCCTCACCTAGGACCTGTTTGCCATGGGTGACCCTACCAGAGGCAGAAAGCCTCAGACAACTTAGTTCGTAGGATCATTGAGACACTCAAATCCCTCCACCATGGTAAGGTGGCAGCCCAGGGAGAGGATAAGTAGAATACATAGTCCTATCTGGTGTTAGCACTCTTGGCTGTTATACAAAGGGAGCACATACTACACTTATTACGGTAATATTTCTCCATCATTGGAGGAAGTGTGGCTGTTTGCCTTCTTGCTGTTAGTTTGCTGTTAAAGTTCTGATCGACTCATTAAAGGAAGTAAAACGCCACGAATGACTCGTTATTCACTTCACACACACATTTCACTGTAATATTGAGTTGTTGGTAGTTGAAAAGTAGCTTGAGATATTTTTAGAGCCGACTATGTGCTTCTAATTCACTGTCAGCATTGTTAGTTCAACGTTAGCCTCTAGCCTGCTTCACCCGATATTAGAGTAAAATAAAAAGATGCCGTGGCTTCTTATGGGTACAATAAATGACTTACGGGTCGCTCCTCTTTACTGGCTTCAGTTCTTTAAACAACTCTAGAGTTTTTCCTGACCAGTGTGGAATGACAAATGGCAACACTAATTCGGCGCAACCTCAACAACCACTTTTGTTTTGTTTTGTTTATTAAGGAAAAAAACAGACAACCCCCAGCTGGCTGAGAATGATATCTGTTTTAGCATAACCTTCCTTCCAACATGATTGAGATATTATGCTATTTTGTGAGTATTTCACAGTAAAATCTGTACATATTGCTCCTTTAAATTCAATTTCAAACAGTCAGACTATTCTGATGCAATTATATCATGGAAAATAAATAATTCAAGTGCCCAAAGTAAAATCTTTTGCACAATCCTGCACGTAATACATGCTTTTGGTAGAAACTGAAGGGTGCAGAGTGTGTTGGCAGGAAAGCAGAAGTTCCCCCGGGTGCAAAATTTAAGGGCATATGAGGTTCCTGCTGAGAGAGCACCCGGTCTGACGGGCCAGTGGGAGGATATCCTGACAGTGCAAATCCCAAAAAGCGAAAGCCGGAGGGAGATGGGATGACAATAAGCAGACAGTGAACTCTTCATGTAGGGAGAGATGACAGACAGGCATTCATATTGCATTTCCAAATTTGAGCACCATGATCTCCCCCGGGGGAAGGTGTAGCACGCACTATTTATGGTTGCATCATGTAATATGAATCTTATTAACATAGCCTTGATCACAAATGCAGTCTGGCCTAGTTCAAGAGTGTAAATAACACCCCAACTGGGGTTCAATGAGTTTACAGTGATATAAACACGACGATTCCTCAGCTCCTAATTACATTCGGCGTACCCTGATGAGAAAGTGTTGATTGTCTCCTGTAGTTGAAGGTTATGATGATCTGTTTACAGAATCATTCTTAACATGGTGCCACGAAACTGTTGTTCAGCTCACACAACCAGAGTCATTATAGAGATTATAGTGTTGTAATACACCTTAACAGCACACTTTTCGTTGTTATTATGTTTTTTGATCTTTCTTTGAATAATTTTGTTAATAATTTTGTGTTTTAAAATAAATTAAATAAAGATGGACGGTTCTTTCTTATTTTTAGAGCCTGTGGAGAAGGTAAAGTAGTTGCTTGCTGGTATAATACATCACATTATTTGTAATGTGGCAGCAGGCTCAGACCAAATCCTTTCTTATAACACCACACAGAGTAGATCCTGGACAGCCTTTCAATCCAGAACACAATAGTTAATCAATACATTTGACTGAATGGCTTTGGAATAGAGCAATTTCTCTTCGGCTCTGGAAAGTGGATTGATTANTGGGAGGTCATATTATTAATTATGATAAGTGCTCACTCACCATTGTCCTGTGGGCCAGTGTAAGCTGGAGTGGCTGTGTCCACACCACTCTCCCGGCCATTACTCACAGGCCTCTCACCATAAATGGCATCCATGTCGGCAAACCATTTCCAGTGCCGCCAGTCTGCCCCACTCCTGCTGTTGTGGTCCTAGACGGACCTGTACTCGGCTTTAAGTTTTTTTGTTATTTTTTCTGGGCACTGCTTGGAGGTGCGTTCGTAGCCGTGGGTGGACATTGCTTGTGCAAGCCCCTGAAAAATCTTTTCATTTTGCACAGAACCGTCCAGTTTGCGCTGGATTCTGTCGTCAGCGAGCAAAGAGAGGAAGATTTTAACCTCCTCATTGCTCCAGGGGTTCGAAGATGAGGTCTGCGAGCAGGGAGAAGACATGTCGATGCTGGAGAACACAAGCAAAAAATCAATGCTGAAGATTGAGTTTGGCGCCATTCTGTGACATCACTACAAATACTAAATGTAAACACCGCAAGGCCAATCAGAAGATTTGATTAAAAGGGAGGGTAACACATCACTTGACCAAGCGGTGGAGAGTGGGCGTGTTGGGCCTGGTCGGCCTGAAGCAGACCCCCTCGAGAAGAGGACTGAGAATGAGCCTTGGTTGGCCCGGAAAAATACCAGGCCACCCAGATATGTAAACAACCTACGGTACCCGGCCCGGGCCGACCCGGTACAGATGGGAATGGCCCATTTGGCTCTCTATGGTGGACTCATGTTGCTTCCTGGGCACCACCATCACCCAAGACCTTAAGTTGCAGCCCACCATCACCTCCATCATAAAAAGGCCCAGCAGAGGATGAACTTCTTGTGGCAGCTGAAGAAATTCAACCTATCAGGACAGTCGATGAGGCAGTTCAACACCGCAGTCATCGAGTCCATCCTCACCTCTTCCATCAGCGTGTGGTACGCTGGAGCCACCATCAGGGACAAGAAGAGGCTGCAGCGTGTTGTACGCTCTGCTGAGAAGGTCATGGACACAGTCTCTTTGACTCCAGTCACCTGACCCTGTGCTGAAGCGATCAGCAACAAACTACCGTGTTCTGTCTTCCTCATATCACACTGCAACCCAAACAAAAGCCTTTCACAAACCTGGAAGCCTACAGCTGTTTTATTTCAGGTTAGTAAGTCAACATTTAGGATTATGCAGATATAATTTACCCAGCAATCAGGGTCAGTGAGCCTCTAGTCCAGCAGGTGGCGGTAGCGCACCTTTACGCTGGTCACGGACCACCGGAAGCAGCAGAAACCGGAAGCTGCTAGCAGAGCTAGCTTGTTGTTGTTGTGGTGTGTGAGGAGAAGATTTGAGGCTCTGCAGTAAAAATGTCTTCACTTCAGTCTCTGGGAGAGTTGATCAGCTAAAGCGACTAACTGCTGCTGCTGCAGAAATCTTCTCACCAGGCTGTGGAAACTTTCTTCTCCTCCTCAACAACTTGGTGGAGTTCTTTCCAGAAGCAGAGAAGCTATTCTGCGGTCTTCGTGACAATCGGAGCTCCAGAAGCAGGTGATGGGTGAGAAAAGCTTTTCTCTAGACTTCCTGCCCTCTGGATCTGCTGCTGTTCCTTTGGCCTCTCTGAGAAACGCGCTCGTTTTGCTGCTTTCATCAGATTGAAGAGGTTCCCTCTATCAGACTCGCTCATCTGAGTTGGTCATGATGCAGGATCGCTGCTCGCTCTCTCATCCATCCTGCTCACACTCTCCGACGGAAAAGGCCCGAATCTGAATGTGACTCTGGAGGAAAAAGCGGTTAGCTCTACTCCGTGAACTCTGGTGAGCAAAGGTCCTCTTTTCCAGACTGGATGTGTCCTCAGCTGATCAGAACCAAAGCGTTGGATCTTTAATCTCCTGCGTTGTTCTGAAGCAGCATCTTAATCAGCTCTCCTGCTTTGTTTCTATTGCAGCTGTTAGCTAAACACGGCTAAAGAAAACCTGCTACCACTTCAGGATCATCCATCAGCTGGGACTGCTTCATCAGCATGGACACAGGTACTGG
>SSNQ01034239.1:425215-455009 GCA_006942095.1 Nothobranchius kuhntae
TCCGAGAGAACATACTAACAAATACTTTGTTCTATCTAAAATTATGAAATTCAAAGACTTGGTTAACTTGAAAATTTTACTAATTATGTTTAAGGCTAGAAATAATTTGCTGCCAACTAATCTACAACGGTTCTTTGTTTTGATCCCAAAAAATGATAAGAGGAGAAAGAAACCAGAGTTTAAAAGGATATTTGTTCGTACTACACCAAAGCAAATGTGTATTTCAATATATGGTGTGAAATTATGGAATAACTTGGATGATGAATTAAAAAAATGTACAACTACTGATCAATTCAAAAAAATGTATAAAGATAAAATGCTAAAATCGTATGATTTGGTGAGTTGAGGATTAATGTTTTAGTATTGAAATTATTTGTGGAAGTAGGAGAGTGGTTTATTTTTTGTGTATAAGGCTATTTTGTACTTTTTGTTATTTATCTCGTCTTAGTTAAAGGGGGTAGGTCATATAAGATTTTTTCTTCTTCCTCCCCCCATTTCACTCGAATGCTTATATTCTAATTTGAAGTTTGTTTATTTAAACTGTGAGTGAAATAAATTATTGAAATTATCGAATGTACATATATATACATATATATGTATATATGTGTATATATACACTTATATACAGTGGGGCAAAAAAGTATTTAGTCAGCCACCGATTGTGCAAGTTCTCCCACTTAAAGTGAAGACAGAGGTCAGTAATTTTCATCATAGGTACACTTCAACTGTGAGAGACAGAATGTGAATAAAAATCCATGAATTCACATGGCAGGATTTTTAAAGAATTTATTTGTAAATGGAAATGAGCCTTTTGGCTATAATTGGGTACTTTTACATTGTAAAATGTTTATTGATGCACACTGTCCCTAAACATCAAATAAAAACATTCATTCACTTATTCAGTTAAACTACTTTCATTGGGCTGTTTACCGGGCCGTAACATTTTTCACATGACTTGTAGAGGCTTTTTAGAGGCCAATGCATCTCATTCTACTGCTCCATTACAACATTGTAATGGTTGTATGTATGTATATAAAGTCATTACAATAAATAATTCATAAAATTGTTTCCTACAGCTCCTGGTGAGGACCAGCTGGACCCAGAACACCTCCACATAAAGGAGGAACAGGAGGAACTCTGGACCAGTCTGGAGGGAGAGCAGCTCCATCTGAAGGAGGAGACTGATGCTGCCAGGTTTCCATTCACTGTAGTTACTATAAAGAGTGAGGATGATGAAGAGAAACCTCTGATCTCACAGCTTCATCAGCAGCAGATAGAAGACAGAGATGTTCCAACCAGCAGCTCAGCTGGTGGAGGAGCAGGAACTAGCAGGAACCCTGATCTGAACCCTCATGAACAGACATCTGATTCTTCAGAGACTGAAGTTAGTGGACATGATGAAGAGGATGATGATGTGAATGTAGACTCTGAGCTGTCAGACTCTGTGTCCCAAACTGGAGATGAAGACGGTGACTGGAATGAGAGCAGGTCTTCTGAGTCAGATGTTAGGATTGTCAACAAATCCCTTAGCTGCTCTAAGTGTGGAAAAATGTTTCTCCACAAGTGGTTTCTCCAGAAACACATGAGGGTGACCAGTCATTCAGCAATAAGGTCTTCAGGCTGTTTGGCTAATAATAAATGTGTTAGAATGAAGCAATATGTAGGATCATGCAGCAAAGAAGAACTAAAATCATTTAGTTGCGACAACTGTGGAAAAACATTTAGCACAATATCACTTTTAAACAGACACAGGAGAGCCCACACAGGACATAATTATGTTGCTTGTGAGGTCTGTGGACAAAGATTTAGCCGTAGGTCAAGTTTAAACACACACATGAGAGCCCACACAGGACATGAGCCTTTTGTTTGTGAGTTATGTGGACAAAGATTTAGCCGCAGGTCAAGTTTAAACACACACATGATAGCCCACACAGGACATGAGCCTTTTGTTTGTGAGTTATGTGGACAAAGATTTAGCCGTAGGTCAAGTTTAAACACACACATGAGAGCCCACACAGGACATGAGCCTTTTGTTTGTGAGTTATGTGGACAAAGATTTAGCCGCAGGTCAAGTTTAAACACACACATGAGAGCCCACACAGGACATGAGCCTTTTGTTTGTGAGTTATGTGGACTAAGATTAAGCCGCAGGTCAAATTTAATCAGACACATGAGAGTCCACTCAGGACATAAGCCTTTTGCTTGTGAGGTGTGTGGGAAAAGGGTTAGCCAGAAGACAGATTTAAACAGTCACATGAGAGTCCACACAGGACAGAAGCCTTTTGCTTGTGAAGTCTGTGGAAAGAGGGTTAGCCATAAAACAGATTTAAACAGTCATATGAGAGTCCACACAGGACAGAAGCCTTTTGCTTGTGAGGTCTGTGGACAAAAATTTAGTTTAAAGTCAACTTTAAACAGACACATGAGAGTCCACACAGGACAGAAGCCTTTTGCTTGTGAGCTCTGTGGTCAAAGATTTAGTCAGACATCAACTTTAAACAGTCACATGCAAGTCCACACAGGGGAGAAGCCTTTTACTTGTGAGCTCTGTGGACAAAGATTTAGCCGAAAGACACATTTAAAGACTCACATGAGAGTCCACACAGGACAGAAGCCTTTTGCTTGTGAGCTCTGTGGACAAAGATTTAGCCATACGTCAACTTTAAACAGTCACATAAGAGTCCACACAGGGGAGAAGCCTTTTACTTGTGAGCTCTGTGGACAAAGATTTAGCCGTAAGACACATTTAAACACTCACATGAGAATCCACACTGGACAGAAGCCTTATGCTTGTACGCTCTGTGGACAACATTTTAACAAAAACACAACTTTAAAAAATCACATGAGAGTCCACTATGGCTGAACGGCTGAATGGCTGTATTGCTTTTTGATCAAATTTGTTATTTGATCAAAATTGTTATTTCAAACAACACAGTCATATGATTGCTTGGACTGCAGTTTTTGTAGTCCACCTGACTGACCCAGGATCTTTTGTGTCAGCTGTTGTAGGCATCCAGGTTTTTCCCTGGTTTTAAAAATGTTATGGCAATAGTAGTGAGCGAGGGTGGGGGCATGGGGTTATAGGAGCCGATCCCAAATCTTGAATTGACGGCTCCTTCAATTCTGCTTATTTTCTGTTTGTTTGTTTTTTCTTTTCAAAGCGCTGGTACAACTGTTAATAAAGGCTATGGTTTTAGGTCACAAATTGTCTGTACTTCACTTTGCTTCGTTCATGAGTGTGAGACAGAGAGATTTATTCAGTGGCTTCCTACCACAACAGGACAGCCTTCTTGCCACGCTCCATTGGAACCTCCGCAGCCCTGGCAAGTCTGGTGGCTTGCCAATAACAATGTTCTATTCATTTGATTGTTTCTATTTGTTCAAGTGGCTGGGGAGAGGGAAGTCTGGGCCTCTTGATTTAGGCTACTGCCCCTGCGACCCGACTCCGGATAAGCGGATGAAAATGGATGGATGTATGGATGGATGTTTAATAGGCATGATAATGCGACAGAGTGGGAAAAGATGCTGTTGGATCATCTGAAACAACTTTGGACTATTCGACGTGTGCTTTTATTTTAATCAAGAACAGATAGATGTATTTAAGTCCTCTATTTAGAAAAGAAAAGAGTATTTTCATCTTGAACAGTGTATGGTAGACTAACATCTGTCACATTGTTTGTTGTCCAAAAGCCTAAAGAGACTTCTTTCTGGTTGTAGATCCTGTCTAATGACTAACTGGTCAGACCGTGGCGGTAATGTGTGGCAACTGTCATTTTTACAAAAGATTAAGTGAAGCTATATGGGGTATGGGGTGGTCTCTGCACTGCCATGGACTTCTGTTTATCTTTGACATAACTTGCTTTTTATTGCAATCAAAGCCGTGCTCATTAAGTTTTTTATTATAAGTCGATTCTATAGGCGTCCTCCACAGTCTACGTGCAGTCTTTGGTGGTCTGAGCTCCAGCTCTAACAGAGAAAAGCTCCTGGAGCTCTGCATCACTCCAGTTTATCATCTCAACTGATTTCTTTTACAAAGCAAAACTTGTTGCCTGTGTTTACTTTCAATTTCAATGCTGGTAAAGATTCTCAGTCATCCAGGTCATGGTAATCCAAAGGGTTCAAATGAAGGCAACTAGACTTCTTTGGTTTCTTGAAGACATTTTGCTTCTCATCCAAGCTTATAAGCTTGACTCCCATAGTCCAGTTAGAATTGACAAAGCTCCTCGGATGAGAAGCAAAACGTCTTCAAGAAACCAAAGACATCCAGGTGCCTTCATTTGAAACCTTTGGATTTCATTTTCAATAAAGCTGCCAGCCAGAGCTCGGCAGTAACTCCCCACATGATCATGACAGGGTCCACTCGGACTCAATGTCCCCCGCCTCCCCAAAACATTTCTGAAGTTCTGTCGGAAGTAGGGATGAATACCTTTGACGTTTGAATCGATACGGTACCAATCCTCAGTACCTACAAATCGATACTGATACTTAACGGTACCAATTTTTGACACGTTTGAGTGTTTAATAATTATTTAAATATCTTTTAAAATTAATTATATATTGTTTTTCTAACCTATAACCATATTTGATAAATATGATGAATAACATTCATACTGTATCCGTGCACTCCTATTCCTCTCCTTTCTCCTCTGGACAAACTGTGTGATGGTGGGTCCTTGTTCAGTTCAGTTCAGTTCACTTTATTTCAAACATATACATTCACCAACATTTCATAAAATCATTCCATGCAGTTGTTTGAAAAGGAGTAGGGAGAAGTGTTTACTTATTTAGCCCTACCCCCTCAGGTTTACAACCTCATCATCAAAATTTAAACAACAAAACAATTACAATGCCTTCAAAAAAAACACACAAAACAAAAAAAAAATAACAATAATAAATAAACAAATTTCTCAGGTTCAACTAGAACTATATTTAGATTTTCTAATTTGTAGAAGCGATTAAACATCAGTTTGCATGCCGTCCTGGGTTAATTGCATTTTCTTCATTCTTATACTTATTTAACATTTCCTTTTTGAGTTTTATTTTAAACTGGTTTACATTACTACTGTCCTTTATTTCTTCTGTTAACTCATTCCAGAATTTAACGCCCGCTATTGAGATAGACATCCTTTTCAATGTTGTTCTTACTCTTTGTACTTTTAAATTCCACTTCCCTCTAAAATTATACCTCCCTTCTCTTTCTAAGAACCGTTTACTTATTTCAATTGGGAGCATCCCTTTCCTTGCCTTATATATTATTTGTACTGTTTTAAACTTGACCAGGTCCTGGAATTTTAAAGCTTGCGTCTTAATATAGAGTGCGTTTGTGTGAGCCCTATACCCCTCCTGATTTATTAGTCTAATAGCCCTTTTCTGCATTATGATTATAGTCTGAATATTACTTTTATATGTGTTTCCCCAAACTTCTACACAATAACTCATGTATGGTAATATGAAAGCACAATATAACATATATTCAATTCAATTCAATTCAATTCAAAAATACTTTATTAATCCCAGAGGGAAATTGATTGCTGTAGTAGCTCAGGATAATAATAATACTCAGGTCATCAAAGAGGTGTTGTATATCACAATGGCTGTTGGCAGGAAGGATCTCCAGTAGCGGTCAGTGTTGCAGCCAAACTGAAGAAGCCTCTGACTGAAGACACTCTTCCGTTGTCGGACAGTCTTGTGAAGAGAATGCTCAGGGTTGTCCATCATTTTCTTGATTCTCTGGAGAATCCTTCTCTGCATGATCTCCTCCAGCGGTTCCACAGTCGTCCCCAGAACAGAACCAGCCTTTTTTATTAGGCTGTTGAGCCTTTTCAGGTCCCTGCTTCTGATGCTGCTACCCCAACAGACGATGGCTGAAGAGATTACACTCTCAACAACAGACTTGTAGAAGATCTGCAGCATCTTGCTACAGACATTGAAGGACCTAAGCGTCCTCAAGAAGTGCAGTCTGCTGTGTCCCTTCTTATATATAATGTTTTCCTATCCAGAAAATGTTTTACTTTCCCCAAGACAGCAATGCCCCGTGCTAACTTTCCCCTCACATAAGTGATGTGTGATTTCCAACAGGCCTTATCATCAATGATCACACCAAGAAATTTTATGGTATTAACCCTTTCTAGATATACATTATCAACACAAATTTCAATGTTAATATTTTTCTTATGGTTTCCGAATAACATAAATTTTGTTTTATTTAAATTTAAGGACAATTTGTTTCTATCAAACCACGTCTTTAATATCTTTAACTCCTGTGTGATCACCTCCACAACCTGTTGAAATTCCCCACTTGAACAAAGTATATTGGTATCATCTGCAAAAGTTACAAACTTTAGGATCTTCGATACTTTACAAATATCATTTATATACATTATAAACATTTTTGTCCCAATACTGATCCTTGAGGTACTCCACACTCAATATCCATCAATTTAGATTTAAACTCATTTATTTGTACATATTGCTGTCGATTCATCACATAGCTTTTTATCCAATCCAATACCACACCCCTAAACCCATATTTCTCCAGTTTGATTATTAAAATTTTGTGGTCAACAGTATCAAATGCTTTTTTTAGATCTAGAAAAACTCCAAGTGCATACTTCTTGTTATCCATACATTCAGTTATTTCTTCCATTAAATCCATCAATGCCAAAACTGTTGATCTGTTATTTCTAAACCCATACTGGCAATTTGCCAACAGATCATGTTTATCCACAAAGTTATCAATTCTTTTTAGAAATAGTTTTTCCAGTATCTTAGAAAACTGGCAGAGTACCGACACTGGTCTATAATTTGTAAAACAATGCTTTTCTCCTGATTTATAAATGGGGATAATTTTTGCTACTTTCATTTTTTGTGGAAAAACCCCTTCCTGGAAAGACAAATTAAAAATATATTGTAGTGGTTTTACAATACCATCAATTACTCTCTTTACTGTTAACATATCAATATCATGGAAGTCAGTACTTGTTTTGTTCTTAAGTCCACTGACAATATCATATATCTCCTTCTCATCCACTGCTCTTAAAAACATTGAATTTGGATTCCTTTCAATGTTTCCTCCAGTCTCCCTTTCTATCATATCAACCTTTATTTCCGCAGCTAGTTTTGGCCCTATATGTACAAAAAAATCATTAAATCTATCTACTACTTCGTTCATTTTACTAATAGTATTTGTCCCTTCCATAAAATACCCAGGGTAGTCATTAGTCCTTGGTGCATTTTTTATCATACTATTTAATACATTCCATATCCCTTTCATGCTATCTTTATTATCTTCTAACTTTTTGATGAAGTATTCTTTTTTACAAGTTCTCATTATGTTAGTTAATTTATTTTTATACTTTTTATATTTCTTTTCAGATTCTGTAGTTCTCTTTTTAATGAATTCTCTATATAAGGTGTTCATTTTTTTACAGGCATTTTGCAGTCCCTTGTTGTAGCAAAGGCTGCAAATTAAACTGAAGAAAACATTGCTGTGTATCTTCATTCCTTTTGCCGGTCATTTTCAAACTGTTGGTTTTTCCTACTCTGAAGTTGGAATTTCTGAGGAGAAAGCCAATGCACCATTAGCTGATAGCTATGTAAACAAAAGCTAAACTATCAAGCTAACAGTTTATTTAGCTGCTGAAGCAGATTAAGATGCCTTATACTCAGATCATTGTCGCTGGTTTCATCATCACCAAACAGCCCATTGCGTTTAGTGAAGTGAAGCTAAACTTTAGAGCGAGTTTGCTTTCTTCTAGTCGGAATTTCTGAGTTCCAAGGAGAAAGCAAACACACATTAGCCGAACGGAAGCTAACAAATCATGCTAACATTGTCTTAAACCTTTTATTTTCCTACCGGAGCAGATTAAGATTATGTTGCCTCACTTAGATGGTTGTTGCTGGTTTCATCATCACCCAGTTACCCATCCCATTTAGTGAAGTGGACCCAAACTTCAGAACACTTCCTCTCTGCCTTGCTGCTTTCTCTATCTACATCTCGCCCACAGTGACTGAAGACATTACGCTCTTGCGCCTGTGTTCTGACTATACATGCTTCCTCGTCAAATATTCCTACTGTAGCGTGTTACGACAGTTTCGCTCTTGTTTACAGTGTAGAAACACGCTTATTAAGCACGGTTTATTTTACATAGGTGAAATTACTCAATAATACAGAACCGTAGTATAATTATTAGCAAAAATATACTGTTTATCGTGATTTATTTATGAAAAAAATAGCCGAGTTTGTCATGATTCCATGGATGATGGTAAACATTGGGAGAAATTTCTTGTTTACAGTATAAAATCGATATTTTACAAGCCGTTTACAAGCTAACTGTCAGGTAAACAAACAACAAGCAGTAATATAAAAACTTCCAGAGGTAGCGCGTCTCTTCAGGTAAACAGCCTGTGACATAATAATCGGTCTGCGCATTTCCCCAAACTAGCACATATGGACGAGTACCACGGATATTCGGAACACCGGAGCGCGGCACTGGTACCGAAACAAGGTATCGTTTCATATGACGTGAATCGTTACTCAGTCGGTACCGTGGAATTTGGTCAGTGCCTTTAAAAGTACCAAATTCTGTACCCATCCCTAGACAGAGGAACATGATAAATGCCTTGTTTATGTTTATGTATTTAGCAGACGCTTTTGTCCAAAGCGACTTACAAGGGAGTCCTTTGTCCTTCGTGTTATAGATTCAACAAGGTACTGGAAACATTACTCAGAGATTTGGGTCCATATTGACATGATAGCATCACGCAGTTGCTGCAGATTTGTTGGTAGCACATCCATGATGTAGAGCACAGTGAACTCATTGTCATGTTCAAGAAACCATTCTCAGATTATTCCAGCTTTATGACATGGTGCGTTATTCTGCTAGAAGTAGCCATCAGAAGACAGTGGTTTACCTACCAAGAACATAGACTGGAGCATGGCTCCATGTGAGTTCCTCAGAGAGATCTGTGGCGGATATAAAAAAATGGTCCAATCGGGATTCGATCCCCAGACTCCCAGGTGAAAGTCACACGCGCTAACCAGTCAGCCCCACACAGATCTCCCCTGTACAAGTAGCCAGGGCGCATGATCAATCAGGTCACAGTGACAGGACACACACCGTCACAGACGCATGATGATCTGTCTCAATCTGTCCCCCTGCTGATATTCAGCATTCCATATTCTGCGCTTCAGTCTGTGTGTGTGTGTGCGCGCATGTGTGTGTGCACGTGGGGGTCTTGTTCTGTGTGAAAACGAAGCGGTACAAGTGATAATGCTGCAGGATTTCATAACTTTATCCTTCTCAGCAGCAGCACTGCAGGTGCTCTCCATGTCCAGCATGTGTGTAAGCCAGGTCCTTAATCAGCTTAAAGTTGTGCACATTTTTCCGCTAAGTTTTCTTTCATAAATCCCAACGTTTGCGTGGAAAGTTGCTTACGCAGTTTTCCGACCCCGTTTTGTGCGTAAGCTAGCTTGATAAACGAGGCCCCAGCGCAGGAGGACGCTTCTGGGTGGCAGGCATGGCATCAGAATATTTTCTCTGCAGTAGGTTAAAAGTTGCTTAGTGTCAGTAAGCAGGTGCCAGTTCGCTTTTTTTATATAAAAGACCAAAATACAACTCCAACAAGCAAACTGGAAAACTTATTCATAATATGATTAAAATTAATACCAGATATAAAAGTTAAAGTATTTTTGTTACACAGTGAAAAAAGTGCACATTCATTAAAGTAATAATTTTATATTGTAATTGTTACAACATAACTGGGGTTGCTAAGCAGTTGCTTGCTTGGCCACATCTTGGTGTTGCCATAGCAAGAGTAAAGTTACTTTGTAACGCGTTACTGGCATCACTGCTGGTGGGCAGTGTTGGGCAAGTTACTTCAAAACTGTAATGCATTATTTATTACTTGTTACCCTCATTTTAAAGTAATTCATTACTTTACAATATTACTGATTTTAAAATGTAAGGCATTACACTACTTTTGCATTACTTTAAGTTACTTTCACCAAAACAACTTCAGTATGAATCTGGTCATGTGACGCTCAGTGAGCTCATGACATATATGTGGAAGGTGATGTGGTGTCTGAGCTAGGATTGCTGTTAAAAACAGTCAGATATAATAACAGTGCTTTAAAATGATTGTTTATTAAATAAAAGCAACAACAATCTGTACTCTCAGCACGCTGCCATCTTATAGTAACTGAGCAGGGAGTGAGGTGGTGGGGGCTCCAAGCCTATATTTGCCTTGGTCCCCAAATGCCTTGATACGGCCCTGGATGTGGGACTGACTGCTGGGGTGATCTGATTCTATCACATGTATAAATATTAAATGCTTATATATTATTGCTTTTCACTGGTAAAAATGTGTATTGGGGATAAATCTACCTACTTTTTTCTTTTTTTCTTGGTTTTATGTGAATAATTTCCTGCCCTTTCTCTCTCTAACCTTCCTGCACGCTGCATGTTTTCTCCGTCTTCCAGAAAAAACTGTTTCCTAGACTTCCTACTTTCTAACGATCAGCCAAAGGGATCTTCACATGCGCGGCGCTCCAGCAGCAATGAGTTGAAATCACCGCGGCACAGATTATAAACTCAGCTGAGGCAAAGCACGTCAGAAAAGTACAAAATACCAGAGAACATGCGCTGATATGAACGATCGCAGGTGAATTATTTTGTTTTAGTGGAGCGATTTTGTGAATGTTACAGCGGCCGCGTGCAGGACACAGCTGGAGTAGTTGAGCCGTTACCACTGCGTCCTCTCTGCCCGCAAAGCTGAGTCCGTAAATGACGTCATATATGCAGATACTGGATCTTTCTTTGGGTTTCCCGCAATTTGAATTTTAAAGGAACACATCTTGATTCTGGGTTTAAAAATGCATTGTAATTACCGCGTTACTGACAATTGTACCGAGTAAATATTACCATTTTCTTTCCCTGTAATGCCTTACATTACCACATTACAGCAAAAAGCAATGCATTACAGTAATTAATTACTTTTGTACCGCGTTACTCCCAACACTGCTGGTGGGTGGGCACTCTGTTAAACTGGATGGGCCTGTGCCCACCCATAGCTCCGCCCCTGGTGTTGGTACCTTAATTTCACCCCCTAAAGAATCTTCATGGAAGGTTTCAGATGTTTGTACATAGCCCAAGTAAGGCCCTGATTGTCCTGCAGCACCCTCTACTTTCAACAGGTTACTCAGTGGCTTCACAGGTTGCTCAACAAGGTGGTTGTTATAAAAAAACCGGAACAGTAGTCACCTGCGGGCCGGTATCCAGAAGAAGACGGTTCGAACCGGCAATGGTCACCACAGCGGAACATTTTGAGCCAATGAGCCCTTTTGGCAATTGTCCGGCTACTCTCTTGTCCGTGGACGGTTCTGCACACTGAGCCACTTTCTTTGGTTTCCTGGGATGAGTTGGGCCCGTTTCTCCCACAGCAGGCGGCTGTCCTAGTTTAACTGACACTGACTTTTTGAGTGTCTTGGGAATGGGGGTGACGTCTGAGGACTTGTGATATCACCCCCTACATGCTCTGGCATCTGACTGGTCCAGCTCTGACCTTCATGGGGGGAAACGCTTCCTTTAAAGTTCAGTTTAAGCCACGGTGTCCAGCCTGCATGCTGAATGAAGGGATCAGGTCTTCCAACGGAATACGTTGTCTAACCTTTAAACTCCATCAGATGCAAACTGCTCCATCAGGGCCGCCAGTGGTCACCCAGGGGTTATCTTATGACTGGTGGTAAGAGTTCATCACCACCCTCTCCTTATTCCGCCTTCGCCAGGATCCACCGATTTCCCTCTTCCCTGTTCACTCTCTCTCTCTCTTTTGCATTTTAAAATCACAATTGTTTATTTTGCTTATTTTAAACATGTTTTTGATTATTTTCTAAACTTCTTTTAACATTTTTTACGTTTCTTGTTTTTCTGAAGCGCCTCCTGATCTATATCTCGACAGGCGCTGTAGAAAATATCTTTCTTTCTTTCCTAATTCTCATGAAGCTTGACCCTCTGGATGCCTCAGAAGTAATTTTCATCTGGCAGCCTGGCCGAGGCGACTCCGCTGTGCCACGGGACCGCAGAGAACGCTCGCCTTACCGTAGCTCTACACACACCGCTGCTGGATGGTTTATTATTCATCTGATAAGTAATTAAACATCCAGATTATTTTATAAACCCAGACATCGACACCTAACTAGACTTTTAATAACATCTTAGATCAACTTACAATAATAACCAGTTATAAACATCTATCCTGCATGATCATTATGGAACATAGTAATAAATGGACTATTTAAATTATATTTATGCTTCTGTGTCAAATGATTATAAGTGTTGGTTTCCTGGCGTACCCAAAGGGCCTATTTACAGAGTCAATCAGAAATGTAAGGTTCAATAATATTGATATTCCATATTTTTATGGAATATTACATTTTCTTGAATACCTTTATATTCAATTGACAACTTATTACAGGGGTGTCCACTCCTGGTCCTGGAGGGCCGGTATCCTGTGTTTTAGGCCTAGTCCACACGTAGTTGGGTTTTTTTTTTAAACGAATATCCGCCCCTCCAAAAACTTGCATCCACACCACCTCGTTTAAAAAAAAACTGTCCACACGTACCCGGATAAATACGTTGTTAAGGACATGCCAGACCTGTAGGCGGCAGTACTTCCCCCGTTCTTAACCTCGTCCTTCGTCTGTGGTCTTCCGCAAGGAGCAGTAATTCCGCTTGCAAAACCAAACAAGCAGAAAGCGCTTGGACAATTGATGAAGCGAGCGCAGCTCTGAGGGCGTCCATGCTGTCGGCTAGTGTAAACACAGGTCGCACACGTGATGTCAGCATTTTTTGTCGCGGAAAGTGACGTTGCGGACCTTAAAACTCCGGTTTTGTCTGTCCACACGCAGACACCCAAAACGGAGAAAACGCAGATCTTCACTTTGGCCGGAGTTTTTAAAAAGATCAGTTTTCGGTTGAAAAAACTCAGTTTTCTTGTGGATGACAGGCCAAAACGTAGAAAAATATCTACATTTTGGCAGATCCCCGGCTACGTGTGGACAGGGCCTTAGTTTGAACTCTGTTTCACCACACCTGATTTAATCAGCAGCTAATTAACAGGCTTCTGCAGAGCCTGATGAGCTGCTGCACAGGTGTTTCAACCACTGAATCAAGTCTGTTGGAGCAGAAAAACCACAAAACCTGCTGGATACCGGCCCTCCAGGACCAGGATTGGACACCCCTGACTTATTAAAAGTAACCACCTATAAAATGTTACAGTTACTGAATCTAAAAAGGCCCACCTGGGAAAGCACATATGGTCTCATTCATGCAACCATCCACAAGATCCTTGTTGTTAACTCTGGGTAAGTACAGGTTTGCTCTGCCCACACTTCCCCCAAACACAGCCCAATGAAGCCCACGGTGGGCCCAAACGGGCTTGTTTGGTGGGGAGGTGTTGGCTCCTCTTGTGTAGATGTAGTTTAGTCTCCCCAGTGTCCTGCTCAGAGCATTCCTCACTGGCCTGAATGGCATCAGCCACACTGGTCCTCTGGTGTGTGAGGATCTGGTCTTGAGGACCAACACGTCTCTGCCTGCAGCTGTTGGTGGGTTAACATGGACCCATGTGGGCAAATGTGTTGGAATGATGTTTGATGTTTCAGACTGAGTATTTACTACTATATGATAAATGACTCGCACTTGTATAGCGCCTCTCAGAGTAAGGACTCCAAAGCGCTTTACGCTACAGTGCATCATTCGTCCATTCACACACACACTGGTGGTGATGAGCTACAATGTAGCCACAGCTGCCCTGGGGCGCCCTGACAGTATATATTATAATATAGTATAATATGTGATTACATGTGGAACATGTATTCTAACCACCATGGTTCTTCTGCCTAGCAGGGTCAGTGAGCCTCCAGCCCAGCAGGTGGCGCTAGCGCACCTTTACGCTGGTCACGGACCACCGGAAGCAGCAGAAACCGGAAGCTGCTAGCAGAGCTAGCTTGTTGTTGTTGTGGTGTGTGAGGAGAAGATTTGAGGCTCTGCAGTAAAAATGTCTTCACTTCAGTCTCTGGGAGAGTTGATCAGCTAAAGCGACTAACTGCTGCTGCTGCAGAAATCTTCTCACCAGGCTGTGGAAACTTTCTTCTCCTCCTCAACAACTTGGTGGAGTTCTTTCCAGAAGCAGAGAAGCTATTCTGCGGTCTTCGTGACAATCGGAGCTCCAGAAGCAGGTGATGGGTGAGAAAAGCTTTTCTCTAGACTTCCTGCCCTCTGGATCTGCTGCTGTTCCTTTGGCCTCTCTGAGAAACGCGCTCGTTTTGCTGCTTTCATCAGATTGAAGAGGTTCCCTCTATCAGACTCGCTCATCTGAGTTGGTCATGATGCAGGATCGCTGCTCGCTCTCTCATCCATCCTGCTCACACTCTCCGACGGAAAAGGCCCGAATCTGAATGTGACTCTGGAGGAAAAAGCGGTTAGCTCTACTCCGTGAACTCTGGTGAGCAAAGGTCCTCTTTTCCAGACTGGATGTGTCCTCAGCTGATCAGAACCAAAGCGTTGGATCTTTAATCTCCTGCGTTGTTCTGAAGCAGCATCTTAATCAGCTCTCCTGCTTTGTTTCTATTGCAGCTGTTAGCTAAACACGGCTAAAGAAAACCTGCTACCACTTCAGGATCATCCATCAGCTGGGACTGCTTCATCAGCATGGACACAGGTACTGGTGTGTGTGTGCGTGTGTGTGTGTGTGTGTGTGTGTGTGTGTGTGTGTGTGTGTGTGTGTGTGTGTTACAGCATGGACACAGGTACTGGTGTGTGTGTGTGTGTGTGTGTGTGTGTGTGTGTGTGTGTGTGTGTGTGTGTGTGTGTTACAGCATGGACACAGGTACTGGTGTGTGTGTGTGTGTGTGTGTGTGTGTGTGTGTGTGTGTGTGTGTGTGTGTGTGTGTGTTACAGCATGGACACAGGTACTGGTGTGTGTGTGTGTGTGTGTGTGTGTGTGTGTTACAGCATGGACACAGGTACTGGTGTGTGTGTGCGCGTGTGTGTGTGCGTGTGTGTTTGCGTGTGGGTGTGTGTGTGTGTGTGTGTGTGTGCGAGTGTGTGTGTGTGTGTGTGTGTGTGTGTGTGTGTGTGTGTGTGTGTGTGTTACAGCATGGACACAGGTACTGGTGTGTGTGTGTGTGTGTGTGTGTTTACTCCTCTGCTGGTCCTCACTGTGGTACTATGTCAGAGGTACTATGTGACAGGTACTATGTCAGAGGTACTATGTGACAGGTACTATGTCAGAGGTACTATGTGACAGGTACTATGTCAGAGGTACTATGTCAGAGGTACTATGTCAGAGGTACTATGTCAGAGGTACTATGTCAGAGGTACTATGTCACAGGTACTATGTCACAGGTACTATGTGACAAGGCTTGGGCGGTATTACGGTATTACCGTATACACGCGGTATTACAAAATAGCAACGGTGTCAGTTCCAATACCATCATGAAAAACAGCTGTGCGACTGACCAGTTCCTCTATCCTCCCCATACTCCAGCTGTGCAGGGAGAGCGTGTTGGCTGTGTCAGAAAACGACCTCCAGCTTTCAAAGTCAATAAAAACCACAATTCTAAAAAAGCTGGAGGCCAAGTATGAATCTGATTCAGTGCGCAAATTAATGTGAAAATGCACTTTCCTCGATCCTCGTTACCGTGGCAGACATGAGCTTGATGACAACGCACTGGCTGAAATCAAAGCTGAATTGCAGGCTGAGATCGTGAGCTTAGAGGGGCAAACAGCACCAGAAGCAGTGGCCATCCGAACCAGAGAGGAACGAGCACAACCTGAACCCCCACGCAAAAAGATGTCTCTGGGGGCTCTCCTGCAAAAACGAGCCGCTGACGCTGCGCCGGAGGGTCCCATCAGCGCAGAGCAACGAGCTGGAGCTGAAATAACAGCGTACTGTTTGGAACCTGTTATTCAAGGGGACGAAGACCCTCTTCTCTGGTGGAAATATGCTGGCAGTCGTTTTCCCCAGATGCCACGACTGGCCCGGAGGTATCTATGTATTTGTGCCACCAGCTCACCATCGGAGCGGGTTTTCAGCAGCGCAGGTAAAGTTGTTGGTCCACAACGTGCAAACTTGAACCCAGAAAAAGAAAACATGCTGGTTTTTCTGGCGAGACATCTTAACTAGATTTGCTGCAACATGCCGTAATGTTCACACTCCTGTGTGTGTGTGTGTGTGCGTGCGCGCGGCCGTGTGACGGAGTTTTCTTTTTATAATTTTAATGCAGTTGTTTTGGTTGCAATAATTTTTATAATTTCAATGTTTATGGTTATTCAACTCTTGTTGACTGTTACGGCTTATTTGCACTGCTTCACGCTGCTCGTTGATAAGTTGTTCGCTTGATTTGCGCACAACAGCGGTCCTGGGTTTTTATGTTGATTTATTGCTGTTGGACTGTTGACTCTTTGCACTTGTTTATAAGTTGCGTTTTTTGTGTTAGTAAATGTTGTTAATAGTATGTGAGTTGCGTTGTTATTTTTTAGTAATTGTTTGGTATTCGGATTCAGAAAGGTGAAGGTCCACTTGAGGCTTACGTCATACTTTTTAAGTATTCACGGTAATACCGTATACCGGGGTAAAATTAAGTGGAAGTTAGACGGTATTCAAATTTGGATACCGCCCAAGCCTATATGTTACAGGTACTATGTTACAGGTACTATGTTACAGGTACTATGTAACGGGCACTATGTAACGGGTACTATGTCCTGTAGATGAGCTCCGATACGACCCGTCCAGTCTTGAGACGTCTCCAGGTCACTACAGTAGCTGGAACGCTTGTTTGCGTCCAAAGTGGATGTGGCTCTTAGAGAGCCGTCTGGCTGTGTCAGCTTGCAGTGTGCAAACAGGGGTTTGACTGTATGTCAGAAGAGTTGTCTATAGGATGCTTGTCCCGGATCAGCCCGTTCGGAACTCCGCTAGAAACTGAATTAGTCGGGAAGTTACTCCTGTTTTAATAAACTCATTATTTATCATTTCTGGCGTATTCTGGCAAATCAGAATGTGCCATGTCTCAAAGTTTTACCAACATCCCTCCGAAAACCACACCTTGTTGCAGATACAAAGATGTTTGCAGCCCTGGTGTGTATGAAAGGTGTCAACTAGATGGTGAAAAGTTTACCCTTCTGATTCATAACACATTCGTTGGGTGCCAGGTTTCCTTCTGCGGAAGCCCATGAGGACTGAATGCATCTACTGATTTGGAACAAAAGGTTACAAAACTTTCATCATTAATAAACGTTGTTGTTTTACATATTTACCTCTTCACTGATTGCCAGTGATGAAAGGGAGTCTGATGTTCTTGTTATTTTGCTGGAGGTTGCATTCTCAGGGATGTTTGACCCTAATGGCCATCCGCTGGCAAGGTCTTACTTAAACACAAAAGTAATGCTTGCTTGCTGTCATTCAGTATGTACTGCCCCCTATCGCCAGGGAATATACACACTGTCACTTTAAGAAGCAGTCATAATTACTTTGAGTTACTACCGACCAGTTATCCCCTACTGTAAGTTGGTACATCTCTGACTGGCTGCACAGATCATCCACATCTTTTAAAGCATGGACTGCTACGTCCCTGTTGCCATTGCTGTAGGAGTGGACAGCTGCCAGCAGTAGGCAGCCTCGCCTCTGTCAGTGCGCCCCAGGGCAGCTGTGGCTACATCGTAGTTCATCTCCGCCAGCGTGTGAATGGGTGAATGACTGATTGTGTTGTAAAGCACCTTGGGGGGTTCCAGGACTCCTAAGCCCTTTTCAGACAGACATTCTGGAACATTTGCGGACAATTCAATCCGGTTTTTAACCGGAACTGTGTTTTCAGACACACCACTTTTGTACCGGAACTTGTCCTTTCAGCTGCGTTCACACAGCAGGGAAAAGTTCCAGATGTCTGACGGCGGCAGGGGTGGGGGGGAGAATCGGACTTATGTTAAGAAGAAGAAGAAAATATCATTTCTATAGCGCCTCTCAAGATAAAAATCACGAGGCGCTTAAGCATAATTCTGCGCACACGAAGACGCATAAGAGACCTGGATGATGAAGCTCAATGGTTAAAGGAATCACTGAAGCGGTGTGAAGCGCTCCGTCGCGCATCTAGACGGTACCATAGGAGGCGAGCTGCCGTGGTTCGCCGCATGCTACAGCAGCGAGTTATAGGTGCGCAGAGCGTCCCCCGGTCCCCTCCTCCTCCCCTTCCCCCTTGTCCGGAACTTTACCTCACCAGTCTGAAGCAGCCACCCTGTCCGTAACAAGTCCGGACCTGTTACTAGGGGCTTCGTCCGGATAAATTCCGGAACACGTTATCCGGATGTTTGTATTCAGACAGAAAGGTCTTACGGACAGATTCCGGAACATTTCCGTTTTTCATGGCCTGTCTGAAGGGGGCTCTAGAAGACGCTATATCAAATACAGGCCATTTACTCTTTGTCCAAATAATTCCATGACTTAACATCCAAACAAGAAAACACAGACATAACTTAAGTTGTATGTAAAGATGTATAGGTGGTTACTTTAATTAAATAGTCATTAGGATATAAAGGTATTCAATAAAATGTAATATTATATTGTAGCATTAAGGAGTGGCTACATACGGTATGTAACAAACGATCAATAAGATGTTGTAACGTCCAGAAAGGGTCATTTTTCATCCAGTTTGACCTCCTAAGTATCCGGCCGTCTACAGACATGTTCTGCCTCTGGGGCCCTCTAACCTTTCAAGCTGCAACAAAGCTTCTACAGTGTTGTTGAAACTGAGATTAACACAATGTTCTGCTTCACCAAGGCCTTTCCGCCAAGCTGCTGCTTATCTAGCCTTTTCTTCACAGAATAAAGAATGAACTTTATTGTTAAAATAATGATGAAATAAAATGAACAATATGGTTAAATGGAATACTTAAATAATCATATAATGAATGGATAAGGTGTTAATTAATGCTTTGATTAATCTGCGCCTAAATCAATGAAGTTGAAATGAATATTATTATTACATTGAAAGATTTATACAGGGAGTGCAGAATTATTTGGCAAATGAGTATTTTGTCCTCTTCATGCATATTGTCTTACTCCAAGCTGTATAGGCTCGAAAGCCTACTACCAATTAAGCATATTAGGTGATGTGCATCTCTGTAATGAGAAGGGGTGTGGTCTAATGACATCAACACCCTATATCAGGTGTGCATAATTATTAGACAACTTCCTTTCCTTTGGCAAAATGGGTCAAAAGAAGGACTTGACAGGCTCAGAAAAGTCAAAAATAGTGAGATATCTTGCAGAGGGATGCAGCAGTCTTAAAATTGCAAAGCTTCTGAAGCGTGATCGTTGAACAATCAAGCGTTTCATTCTAAATAGTCAACAGGGTCGCAAGAAGCGTGTGGACAAACCAAGGCGCAAAATAACTGCCCACGAACTGAGAAAAGTCAAGCGTGCAGCTGCCAAGATGCCACTTGCCACCAGTTTGGCCGTATTTCAGAGCTGCAACATCACTGGAGTGCCCAAAAGCACAAGGTGTGCAATACTCAGAGACATGGCCAACGTAAGAAAGGCTGAAAGACGACCACCGCTGAACAAGACACACGAGCTGAAACGTCAAGACTGGGCCAAGAAATATCTCAAGACTGGTTTTATGGTTTTATGGACTGATGAAATGAGAGTGAGTCTTGATGGGCCAGATGGATGGGCCCGTGGCTGGACTGGTAAAGGGCAGAGAGCTCCAGTCCGACTCAGACGCCAGCAAGGTGGAGGTGGAGTACTGGTTTGGGCTGGTATCATCAAAGATGAGCTTGTGGGGCCTTTTCGGGTTGAGGATGGAGTCAAGCTCAACTCCCAGTCCTACTGCCAGTTTCTGGAAGACACCTTCAAGCAGTGGTACAGGAAGAAGTCTGCATCCTTCAAGAAAAACATGATGTTCATGCAGGACAATGCTCCATCACATGCGTCCAAGTACTCCACAGCGTGGCTGGCAAGAAAGGGTATAAAAGAAGAAAAACTAATGACATGGCCTCCTTGTTCACCTGATCTGAACCCCACTGAGAACCTGTGGTCCATCATCAAATGTGAGATTTACAAGGAGGGAAAACGGTACACCTCTCTGAACCGTGTCTGGGAGGCTGTGGTTGCTGCTGCTCGCAATGTTGATGGTGAACAGATCAAAACACTGACAGAATCCATGGATGGCAGGCTTTTGAGTGTCCTTGAAAAGAAAGGTGGCTATATTGGTCGCTGCTTTGTTTTTGTATTGTTTTTGAATGTCAGAAATGTATATTTGGGAATGTGGAGATGTTATATTGGTTTCACTGGTAAAAATAAATAATTGAAATGGATATATATTTGTTTTTTGTTAAGTTGCCTAATAATTATGCACAGTAATAGTCACCTGCACACACAGATATCCCCCTAAAATAGCTAAAACTACAAACTACTTCCAAAAACATTCAGCTTTGATATTAATGAGTTTTTTGGGTTCATTGAGAACATGGTTGTTGTTCAATAATAAAATTATTGCTCAAAAATACAACTCGCCTAATAATTCTGCACTCCCTGTATGTTATGATCGGTAATGTTTGATATAACAAGGTAATCATGATCTACACTCACACACACGTGCATATCTTCCTGACACAAGGCTACAGTTCAATGTCATTACACTCTGAGATGTTCTTATCCACAAAATCAGCATCTTTTATCTGAAGGAGGAGTGTACTGAGGTTTGTTTGGTAAAACCCTCTTAACATTTCACGTTGTGATTTGCCAAAAAATTCATAATATAGGAATTAACAAAACTTGGATCAGTTCCCGAGTAGTTCAGTTCGTTGAGTGGAGTTGAGTAAGTTTGTTTCTAGAAATTATATCTCCGAACTGACCCTGGAATGCCTTGGGGTCCTAACGGAGGAGCTGGTGGAGTTGACCAGGGAGAGGACTGTCTGGAACGTTTTAGGGGAATAGGGGAACCACAACCCCAGTCTGCCAATCCAGTGGAACTGCCCTCGATGTCCACACGATACTGAAAAGCCACGTCAACCAACACAGCGCAACATCCAGAGCCTTAAGGTACTCTGGGCGGATCTCATCCACCCTCGGGGCCTTGCCACAGAGGAGCTTTTGACCACCTCAGTGTAGCATTGTTAATCTACAAAACTAGAAGTTAACGCTGTTGCTTTTCAGCTTTGCTAAATTCTGAGAAAGATCAAACAAATTGGCAATGAAACAAATATAATATCATATATATATATATATATATATATACAGATATTTATATAATCGATAGAAGTTCATACACCAACTGGCTTGGTCTATAATCAAAAGATAAATATTTAACTTAAGAGATTTAAATTAATAGCAAAAGTTTTATTTATTAATTCAGAAGATTTAAAGAGATCTTTGCTCGTTCAGTGACCAGAAGCACCACTCTGTGTTTTATTTCAAAGAAGAGTCAGGTTTAAAAAGTTAAGAATTTATTACCAACAATTTAAAGATGACAATTTAAAGGACAATTCATAAATGACAATTTATAAAAGCGTTGGTATTAAAACTTGGTATTTGGATGTGTGAATGTAGGTCTCAGAAGGTTTTTATCTTACAGAAAAACGCGTTCTGGGTGAAAGAGTTTGGTTTGCAGTTAAGCTAAATTATTTCTTAATAAAACAGGCATTCAGACGCAATCTTGTGTTCTACCTCACCGTTCAGACGACCCTCTGTTCAGATCCGGAGGTCAAGGGAGGATGTTGATCAGCCTCTGGGTACTCGGTCCGGTAGGGGAGACCAGTGGTACCGACTCTCTGGTCCTAGAGTTGCCGCAGGCATACAGGCGTGGACTGGGTTTGTGTCTGAGCAGATTCTTAAGGAATCTCGTAGCGTCAGCTTTGCTGCAGATGGCGTTTCCGTTGAAGCAATTCTATCGGCGTGACAGAAAAGCTTTACTAGAGGTTTCGAACGGCCGACTCAATCCTCTTGACTCTTGTTGCCACGAAGAGAATTTGGTGAGCTCAAGAACTGAACTTGAACTGAGGAGTTAGGTTTTAAGAGACGGCCGGTAATCTTATTCTAACGAATTAGATTTTGACATGTTAGAGGGTGGGACTTAACATACCTCGGAACACGCCTTCTCAGAGACAGAAAGCTCTGGGTTGTCATGTGACAAAGACATGTGAGTGCAGTTAACCTTAACCTGATTACTGTGTTCTGCATGGTGTGTATAAGTGCACATGATCTTCTTGTCACAGCTAAACATTACTGATTATCATAAATAATAATTATTATTAACCAAAGAATAATAATTCATTTCAGTAATTAAGTACATTTATAATGAACCTTGATGATTATTTATGAACATTGTAATAAACAGTGAAAAGAGATTATTAAAAATGATTCTTTTAAATCTTAAAGTGTCCTTCGTCTTGGGGATGGAACAGCAGTCAGATAAAGGCAGTCAGATTAAAGGGGTGGTTGACCGACATTCAGTCTCCTGTGATGGATAATCTGTAGATAGAGGTGCAGCCAGGACAGCTTGACCCAGCTGAGGAAGTGTGACCTTTGGGTCACAAATGAGGCCATTCATGTCATTACTTCAGTGACTTCGGCTCCAGAGATTGGCGAGTCCAACTCAAAGTCCCCAGACTCTGCTTCCACACTGGAAGACATGCCGGTGGGATTGAGGAGGTCTTCGAAATATTTTGTCTACCGATCCACAACATCTCGAGCAGAGGTCAGCATCACACCATCACCACTGTAAACAATGTTGGTAATACACTGCTTCCCCCTCCTGAGACGCCGCATGGTTGACCAGAATCTCCTCGAAGCCATACGGAAGTCTTGCTCCATGGTCTCACCAAACTCCTCCCACGCCCGGGTTTTTTTCTCCGTGACCATCCGAGCCACATTCCGCTTGGACTGCCGGTATCCATCAGCTGCCTCTGGAGTCCCACAGGCCAAAAAGACCCGATAGGACTCTTTCTTCAGCTTGACAGCTGGTGGACACTAGCGGGTTCGGGGGTTGCCACCACGACAGGTACCAACAACCCTTCGGCCGCAGCTCTGGTCAGCCGCCTCAACAATAGAAGCACAGAACAGGGCCCACTTGGACTCAATGTGTCTCGCTTCCCTCGGGCCATGTTCAAAGTTCTGTCGGAGGTGGGAATAGAAGCTCCTTCTAACAGGAGTCTCCGCCAGACATTCTCAGCAGACCCTCACAATACGTTTGGGCCTGCCATGTGTGACCGGCTTCCTCCCCCACCATCGAAGCCAACTCACCACCAGGTAGTGGTCAGTTGACAGTTCCTCCCCTCTCTTCACCCGAGTGTTCAAGACATGCAGCCGCAGATCAGATGAAACAACAAAGTCAATCTTTGAAATTTGGCCTAAGGTATCCTGGTGCCGAGAGCACATATGAACACCTTGTGACCATAGCACATTGTGACCTAGACTGAAACTAATGAGGAATGAGATTCAAAGCTGCAATATAATAGCTGCTGGAAAGATGAAACCTAAGCTCCTCCCCTATTTAAAGTAGAGTTTTCACATTTGACATAGCTTCCTTTACTCCTTTAATAATTCAACAGTTTATTATCTATTTTTGTGAATATAAAGTTACAGCAGTTCGTAATTCACATCCTGCGTTTCCTACAGATGTTCAACAGCTGGTGCTGGTTAAAGAAGAAGCTCCTGGTGAGGACCAGCAGGACCCAGAACACCTTCACATAAAGGAGGAACAGGAGGAGCTCTGGATCAGTCTGGAGGGAGAGCAGCTCCGTTTGAAGGAGGAGACTGATGCTGGCAGGTTTCCATTCACTGTAGTTTCTATAAAGAGTGAGGATGATGAAGAGAAACCGCTGATCTCACAGCTTCATCAGCAGCAGATAGAAGACAGAGATGTTCCATCAAGCAGCTCAGCTGACCAGATGCCAGCAGAAACTGGTGGAGGAGCAGAGAGTAGCAGGAACGCTGATCTGAACCCTCAAGAACAGACTTATGATTCTTCAGAGACTGAAGTTAGTGGAGACGATAAAGAAGACGAGGATGGTGCGAATATAAACGTTGAGTTATCAGAATCTGGGCCTGACACTGGAGATGGAGACAATGACTGCACTGAGACCAAGTCTTCTGAGTCAGATGTTAGGACTGTCAACAAATCCTTTAGCTGCCCTGAATGTGGTAAACAATTTCTCCACAAATGTTCTCTCCAGAGACACAGGAGAGTGACGGGTCATTTACCAATAAGATCTTCAAGCTGTTTGGTTAATGAGAAGTGTGTTGGAGTGCAGCAACATGAAGACTCATGCAGGAACGTCCAGAAAGAACAAAAATCATTTAGTTGTGACGACTGTGGAAAAATACTTCGTCATAAAAAAAGTTTAGACACTCACATGAGAGTCCACACAGGACAGAAACCTTTTGCCTGTGAGCTCTGTGGACAACTATTTAGCCATAAGATAAATTTAAACAATCACATTAGAGTCCACACAGGAGAGAAGCCTTTTGCCTGTGAGCTCTGTGGAAAAAGCTTCAATCAAAGGACAAATTTAAACACTCACATGAGAGTCCACACAGGACAGAAGCCTTTTGCCTGTGAGCTCTGTGGACAAAGGCTTAGTTATAAGAAAAGTTTAAACAGCCACATGAGCGTCCACACAGGGCAGAAACCTTTTGCTTGTGAGCTCTGTGAACAAAGATTTAGCTATAAGAAAGATTTAAACAGTCACATGAGCGTCCACACAGGACAGAAGCCTTTTGTATGTGAGCTCTGTGGAAAAAGCTTTAATCAAAGGACACATTTAAAGAGTCACATGAGAGTCCACACAGGAGAGAAGCCTTTTGCTTGTGAGCTTTGTGGACAAAGATTTAACAATAATAAAAGTTTAAACAGACACACGAGAGTCCATACAGGAGAGACGCCTTTTGCTTGTGAGCTCTGTGGACAAAGATTTAGCTATAAGAAAGATTTAAACCATCACATGAGAATCCACACAGGGCCAAAACCTTTTGCTTGTGAGCTCTGTGGACGTAAATTTAGCTATAAGAAGAATTTAAGTAATCACATGAGACTCCACACATGACACAAGGAACTTATTTAAAGAACAAGTCACCCCAAATTAATTTTTTTGAATAAACGATATAAATGAGTGTCAAAAAATGTTGTTGACAAGTAGGGATGAGCTCAGATAAAGCATTTTTGAATATGAGCATGAAACGAGTAAAACCTGTAAATATCTGAAATCATCCTGAAGGAAAATACTCATTGGGTAACTGACTGTCTTCACGCTCTGCGATTGGCCAGTCACATCGAGCCCCCGCCCCTGCGTACACACAAAACTCTGCAGCCGGGAGCTCAGTCCGTCCGGCCCATCCACGCACACACACAGACAGTAACGGATCTCTCTGTGCATGCTTCACTGTTGCTCACGTTTCTTTGGTACTCCCTAGGTTTTCTTCAGCTCGCCTCTTTTTCGGTTGAATATTTAAAATTACTTTTTTCGTAACTTACATGGTGCATTTGACAAGACAGAGCTGAAAACGGCTCGTACTGCATCGGTCACTGCCTCCGCTCTGCTCCGGTCGGGTATTTCTCTCTCTCTCTCTCTCTCTCTCTCTCTCTCTCTCTCTCTCTCTCTCTCTCTCTCTTTCTTTCTCTTTCTCTTTCTCTCTCTCTCTCTATCTCTCTCTATCTCTATCTCTCTCTTTCATACAATGAGTGATACAGAGGGTACTTTTGCTGAGACTAAATCAAATTATAATTTAAATAATCAAGTTAAAATAAAAAAAAGTTGTGTCTGGTTCTAGCATTTCATATTTCCTAGTTCCTACTGCATGAGTTCAGATGTATTAATTCATGCACTTAGATATTAATGTTCTGATTTTATTGAAACACTTGTTCTGTAATAGTTCCTTTACTATTGTGATCAAAAATATTTAATCTCGATTCTGAGGCTGCTCTGTAAATAGTTTTCAAATAAACAATACACATATCAACTTCTGATCAATCCATATCAATTTCAGATTTAAAATAATGTATAGAAGTAAACCACACCCACTTCCGGTTAAACTACACCCACTTCCGGGTTAGGCCACGCCCACTCCGAGTACAGATCCAGACCATTTAGATGGTTGAACAGATACAGATAGTGGTCTACTCGCTCATCCCTATTGACAAGTGAGGTAATTGTTTTTGCCATTGTAGTGCATGTTATTTATAAGTTTAAAACTCCACCTAAAACTGCCCGTTTTGCACACTTCAGGTTAAAACGTCTCTACATTGTATTTGAGACAGTCATCGCTATTGTCAAAGAGGCATCCCGTGACATTGAGTCACTACTAGGGATGCTACTAACCCTAACCCGATCATGTTTTTTGCTCCCGATCCAATTCCGAGTCATTTGATTTTGAGTATCTGCCGATGCCAAGTCCCGATGCGATACTTTTCAGAAAAGCATAAAAAAAAGTAGAAAAAAGAAATAATTTTTAGCAAAGCATTAAAATAAGACAAAAGGGGCGAGAAAAATCAAGAAAGCTTTAAAATGAGAAGAAAACACATCCAAACTGTTTCTCTTTCATTTTTTAGGAAGTACACCGATTAAAAACTTGTTTATGTTGTGAATATTCTTAAAAGTAGCAGCATTGATCTTTTTTCAACATGAAGCTGTAAGCCATGTTCACAATGCCTTTGGCAGGCAGGGTAACGTTTCTCTGCACAACACCTGAAGCTCCAGCATGCAGCTCCGGTGCTGCAGGAGGACTAGAAACCCAATGTTTTCCAGTCTGTTGGCATTTTCAGTAGCATAACTTTCTCTGTCGGCCGGCTCCGCGTTTTTGTCTGACTTCACTGTGAACTGTTACCCATACCATACCAAATTTATGTATACAAGCGCATTTAAACACAGCTGACCAAAGCATGCTCTATAAATAACCTGAGGTGGTATTGTTGTGTTCTCTAATGACGTCCCAAATTCAAACAGCCTTGTTTTAAAGTTTTTTTAAGTATCACTGAAGTTTTCAGACTCTCATCGCCTGCTGGAGTGGACAAACCATGTGGACCATCACCTTTGACTGCTTACACGACCGCTGCCAGCATGTATCCTTCAGAGGGCGAATGGAGCTGAGGAACGTTTCTCTGAAGGTTTATTTATAAAAACAGTATTTTTAATCTGAGTGAGGCTGTGAAGGAATCTGGGATTACAGGTGTTTGTGTGGCAGACCCGTTTAACCACTGGGGGGAGCCACAGATTACCTTTACAACTACAGGGATATTTTCCTGCCTGATACCAAAGTTTATCAAAGTAATTTAGTTAGTTCCTCTGCTGCTAAGTCTGGATTATTATAGTCTTTAATCCCTTTCACTGCACTTCTCTGCTGTTCATTATTGTGTATATGTTTATTAACTGATGACATCATCGATCTACTGACCACCCACGAGGCCGCCCTCTCGGATCTTCAGGTTGCTGGTGGTGCCCTGAACTAGGTTCATGACCACAGGTGTTCAGGCAGCAGTCCCCTGGCCGTGGAAGCCTTTACCCTCCACCCTGCGCTCTCTCACCACGTCGTCATTTACGAACACATCTTTTACCTCAGTATTTTATAGATGTTTATGTTGTGTAGCTTTGTGCTTTCACACCTCATAGGTTAGAATGTTTTACTGCTAAAAACCTGTTTTTTTGCTGTATAAGTCTGTGTTGGTTCTATGGTAGCTGCTCTTTTATGTTGTTTATGTTATGTTTATGTTATGCTTATGTTGTTTATGTTATGTTTATGTTGTTTATGTTATGTTTATGTTGTGTTTATGTTGTTTTTGATGTTTATGTTGTTTATGTTTTGTTTATGTTGTGTTTATGTTGTTTATGATGTTTATGTTGTTTATGTAATGTTTATGTAATTTATGTTATTTATGTTATGTTTATATTGTTTATGTTATGTTTATGTTTTGTTTGTTATGTTTATGTTGTTTATGTTATGTTTATGTTTTGTTTATGTTGTTTATGTTATGTTTATGTTGTTCATGTTATGTTTATGTTATAATTATGTTATGTTTATGTTTGTTATATTTATGTTACGTTTATGTTGTTCATGTTATGTTTGTTATGTTGTTCATGTTATGTTTATGTTATAATTATGTTTATGTTGTTTATGTTATAATTATGTTTATGTTGTTTATGTTATGTTTTTGTTATGTTTATGTTGTTCATGTTATGTTTATGTTCTTCATGTTATGTTTATGTTGTTTATGTTGTGTTTATGTTGTTTATGTTGTGTTTATGTTGTTCATGTTATGTTGATGTTATGTTTATGTTATGTTTTTCATGTTATGTTTATGTTGTTCATGTTATGTTTATGGTGTTCATGTTATGTTTATGTTATAATTATGTTTATATTGTTTCTGTTATGTTGTTTATGTTATGTGATGTTTTTGTTATGTTTATGTTATGTTGTTATGTTTATGTTATGGTTATGTTTTGTTTATGTTATTTCTATGTTATGTTGATGTTATGTTTATATTGTTCATGTTGTGTTTATGTTGTCCATGTTATGTTTATGTTGTGTTTATGTTGTTCATGTTATAATTGTTATATTTATGTTGATTATGTTGTTCATGTTATGTTTATGTTGTTTATGTTGTGTTTATGTTGTTTTTGTTACGTTTATATTGTTTATGTTATGTTTATGTTGTTTGTTATGTTTATGTTGTAAATGTTATGTTTATGTTTTGTTTATGTTGTTTATGTTATGTTTATGATGTTTATGTTGTTTATGTTATGTTTATGTAGTTTATGTTATGTTAATGTTGTTTATGTTGTGTTTATGTTATGTTTATGTTGTGTTTATGTTTTAGTTATGTTTATGTTATGTGATGTTTATGATGTTAATGTTATGTTCTGTTTATGTTGTTTATGTTACGTTTATGTTGTTTATGTTTATGTTATGTTGTTTATGTTATGTTTATGTTATGGTTATGTTATGTTGATGTTATGTTTATGTTGTTCATGTTATGTTTTTGTTGTTTATGTTGTGTTTATGTTGTTCATGTTATAATTGTTATGTTTATGTTGTTTATGTTATGTTTATGTTGTTCAAATTATGTGATGTTTATGTTGTTTATGTTATGTTTATGTTATGTTTATGTTGTTGATTTTATGTTGTTCATGTTGTGTTTATGTTGTTCATGTTATGTTTATGTTGTTCATGTTATGTTTATGTTATAATTATGTTATGTTTATGTTTGTTATATTTATGTTACGTTTATGTTGTTCATGTTATGTTTATGTTATGTTTATGTTGTTGATTTTATGTTATGTTTGTTATATTTATGTTACGTTTATGTTGTTCATGTTATGTTTGTTATGTTGTTCATGTTATGTTTATGTTATAATTATGTTTATGTTGTTTATGTTATAATTATGTTTATGTTGTTTATGTTATGTTTTTGTTATGTTTATGTTGTTCATGTTATGTTTATGTTCTTCATGTTATGTTTATGTTGTTTATGTTGTGTTTATGTTGTTTATGTTGTGTTTATGTTGTTCATGTTATGTTGATGTTATGTTTATGTTATGTTTTTCATGTTATGTTTATGTTGTTCATGTTATGTTTATGGTGTTCATGTTATGTTTATGTTATAATTATGTTTATATTGTTTCTGTTATGTTGTTTATGTTATGTGATGTTTTTGTTATGTTTATGTTATGTTGTTATGTTTATGTTATGGTTATGTTTTGTTTATGTTATTTCTATGTTATGTTGATGTTATGTTTATATTGTTCATGTT
>SSNQ01034240.1:5604-53299 GCA_006942095.1 Nothobranchius kuhntae
ATCAAGTAAAGCACCTACTCAGAAAAAAGTCCAGTGAGCCTCATCAGCTAAAGCAACTCAAACAATAACAGTTCTGCTTCATCACACAGGTGTTTATGCTAAAGGGAGTCCAAGACAGAACAGCTGTATTAAACTAACAACCTACCGTAGGTAGAAGAAAATTAGCTGATGGTGGTCACAAAAAATAAATCTACATAACCATCGATTTCAAAGAATTAATTGTTGAAAGAGGTCCCATGTATGTTTTTCAGGCTTTGGCAAGATGGATTGCAAAGAATGAAAGCCAACTTCTCTGGTACGTTCTTGCTGTGTCTGATTTTTAAATCCATTTTTGGTTCTTATTTAAAACACAGAAAAGGTTTCTTTTTACCTTGCTGACAGTTTCGTTCGCGGCTGCAAACTTCCTCAGAGCTGACGCTGATGTTGGCGTCACTTCCTACTCCGTTTATCAACTCAACACACAAACAATAGAACATAGAAAGGAGTGTGAGAAAGAAACAAGTGGAAGACACACAAGAGCAGCAAAACAAGAAGCAGAAAGCACAATAAAGAAGTCAGCCGTAACAGATCACTGCACAAGAGAAAACCATGTAATGGACTGGGACAACACAAGGATCGTAAACACCCAACAACAGAAATACAAAAGATGGATAAAAGAAGCTATCGAGATAAGGAGACGTGGATGTGGGACCATGAACAGAGACGATGGAGTTTACTCGTTGGATCGAGCATGGGACTGCATCATCGGAGAGGAGAGCGGGCAGCAGAGGGCGACAACGTCCTCTGCTGCCCGCGTATAAACGGAGTAGGAAGTGGCGCCATCATCAGCGTCAGCTCTGAGGAAGTTTGCAGCCGCGAACGAAACATCAGCAAGGTAAAGAGAAACCTTATCTGTGTTTAAATAAGAGCCAACAATGGAAATGAAAGCCAACTGTTATTTAAGCCAAAAATAAAGATAACCTAAATAGATTCAGGAGAGTTGAAGGACACAAATCACCTCTACAACATTGGAGCACTTACCTTATAAAAAGCAACTTCACTGTATTAGGCTGAGGAGCTAGTGAATACAGTGTTTAGGATAAATAGTTCACCGTGATTCAGTTAAGGCAATTTTAGTATTGTTTAGTCATGTGGAATCCCAGCAAAGAACACTCTGGATGTAACATCTGTGTACAGAAAAAGACATTCCAGGGATGTTTATGTGGAGTAATCCAGATTAGAGCGTTTTGGCTGAAGACAACATGTGGTTTTACATCTGTCTTGAATTTCCCTCTGGGATTAATAAAGTATTTTTGAATTGAAATTGAATTGAATTTGAAAACACACAACCCCCTCCACAAAGCACGGTGGCGGCAGCATCATGGTGTGTTTTTCGTACGTTTCTGTAATCAAATGCTATGAACTTGGTTATAATTATCGATGGTTTTTAAACATGAAGAAACTCTAAAGAAACTGTGGTTAGTCTGTTTTAGTCTTGTGGAGCTTTCGGCTTGCTTTTCAGAAATACGGCTGAGGAATAGTTTAAAACACCGTGGGTCAAATTCTTGCCCATGAGAACAGATTTTAAGAAAAAAATAAACCTCTGGATGGAAGAATCATTCATACAAATATTTAGTCATAATTAGTGCAGAAGATGACTCTGTGCGTTAGTGGTTCAAACTTTTAAAGCTTTTAGGATTTTAGACTAGAGATGCCCTGGTCCTGGATGGCCACTATCCAGCATGTTTTAGTTGTTTCTCTGCTCCAGCACGCCTTTTTAACAGGTCATCAACCTCTGCTGAAGCCCATCCATCACCTATAGATTAAAATCAGTTGTGTTCCTCAAGGACCAGGGTTGGACACTGCTGCTAGGCCACCTTTATTATTACATCTTATAATAATTTCCATCTTTCCATTTAAAAGAAGGATTTTTTCCAGCTTTCTTGTTATAATGTAGTGGAGAAAGCTTTTCCACCATTTTTCAGATTTCTGATAACTGACCACATATCGTGTGATTAACATTGCTTTCATGCTTGCTGAAGTATTCAGTGACTCCTCTTGCCCTGTGGATTTCTGCTTCATCTTCCTTTTCAGCCATGGTAGGACCACTTCATCATGTAGGTATTCACTCAAAACAAATAGCACTGATCCAAGAAATAGAGCAGGTGATTCTAAGCTATGCTAGCATGTTCCCTCAAATTTGTGGGACAATTTACCTGTTAGCGTTTAAACTAAAACTGTAAGTAGTTACAACTATTTTACTTTAACAAATGGGGTAAACATTCCTCTACAGCCCAAGAGTGCAACTTACCCAGGGTACAAACCACACAGAGTCTTCCGGGGAAGCCCAGTGAGATGGTGTGTCTATTTTGTCTCTTCTCCCAAAATGCCTTGAAAGGCCCTGGCTGTGGCACTGAGCTTTGAAGGTGCTCTGAATTGTATCAAATAACTAAATATTACATGCTTATAAATTATAAGTGTGGTGGGAAAAATCTACCTACATTTTCCTGTTCAAGCTTGTTTTGTTTTCTTGTTTTTATTGGACTAATTTCCTGTCCTGTCACCTCTCATCTTCCTGCATCTTCTCTCAATTCTACAGAAAAACTGCTGCCTGGCTTCCTCCTTTTTCACCTCATGAGTTACTTTTGAACTAAGCAGATCAGACCACAAAAGCAGCGGACAACGGGTTGACAGGCTGGAGTGGCACCGCGCCAGTGAGGTGAAGTCACAGAAGCACAGGTGATGAGCTGTGCAGCGCCACTTAGAGAATGTCACTGTGGCCCTGCACAAGACGCAAAATCAGCGCTCTCCGTCATCTCTGCTCAAAAGAATGCCCGGTATATTGAGTCCATATAAATAATGTAATATAGGTAGAAACTGGGTGTGCAAGTTGAGGGCTTCTAGAGGTCACCCTTTCAGAGGAGCCGGGCTCCCCTCAAGCACCTCATGATTTTTATCTTGAGAGGCGCTATAGAAATGATATTTTCTTCTTCTTAGCTCCCCTGTGATTTGAACCCTGAACTTAACATACCATGATAGGTAATTCTAATATGTTTAAGCTTCTATGCTAGGAAGACATAATTATACAACTGTGTTTTAGGGCCAAAGAAGGAAAAAAAATTGTAGTTTTGTTTTGCAGCAGTTTAAAGTTTAAAATTCCACCCTTCCATTTTTTTCTGCACATCTGGAGTCGGGTCGTGGGAGCAGCAGCCTAAATCGAGAGGCCGAGACTTCCCTCTCCCCAGCCACTTGGGCCAGCTCTTCTGGGGGAATCCCGAGGTGTTCCCCGGCCAGCTGTGAGACATAGTCCCTTCAACGTATCCTGGGTCTTCCTTTAGGTCTCCTGCCAGTTAGACGGGCTCGGGAAACCTCACCAGGGAGGTGTCTAGGAACTAGACGCCTGATCCACCTCAACTGGCTTCTCTCAATGTGGAGGAGCAGCCGTTCTCCGAGCCCCTTCCGGATGACCGAGCTTCTCGCCCTATCTCTAAGGGAGACAGGGTGAGAGCCACACTGCGGACAAAACTCATTTTGGCTGCTTGCATCCGTGATCTCGTTCTTTTGGTCACTACCCAAATCTCATCACCATAGGTGAGGGTAGGAACTTAGATTGACCGGCAAATCGAGAGCTTCGTCTTCTGGCTCAGCGCTCTCTTCACCACAACAGATCGGTACAACGCCCACATCACTGCAGCACCAATCCACCTGTCGATCTCACGCTCCAGTTTTCCCTCACTCGTGAACAAGACCCGAGATACTTAACTCCTCCAAAGTTTAGAGCAGAGGTTGAATAATTATTTCAAGAAAGATCAGAACAAAGTGAGCTCTTCAAACATATTTTGTACGTTCTTTCTGTGTTTGTCTTCAAATTCCATTTTTGGTTCTTTTTTAAACACAAAGAAGGTGATACAACAGAACATAGAAAGGAGTGTGAGAGAGAAACAAGTCGAAGAGACACAAGAGCAGCAAACGAAGAAGCAGAAAACACAATAAAGAAGTCAGCCATAACAGATCACTGCACAAGAGAACACCATGTAATGGACTGGGACAACACAAGGATCATAAACACCCAACAACAGAAACACAAAAGATGGATAAAAGAAGCTATAGAGATAAGGAGACGTGGATGTGGGACCATGAACAGGGACGATGGAGTTTACTCATTGGATCGAGCATGGGACTGCATCATCGGAGATGGGAGAGCGGGCAGCAGAGGGCGACAACGTCCTCTGCTGCCCGCAGATAAACGGAATAGGAAGTGACGCCACCATCAGCGTCAGCCTGATGATGTTTGCAGCCGCGAACGAAACATCAGCAAGTTTTAAAAAAAAAACTTTTCTGTGTTTAAACAAGAACCAAAAATGGAAAGTGAGCCCTGTTTTGCTCCGGAACCTGAATCCAAGGGCTCTGACTAAGCTGAATAATGCTTAGGTGAGGTCTTCACTGCAGCCGCATCTACAGACAAACTCTCAAATCTTCCTTTAATAGTTCACAATATTTATTTTCTTCTTTTATTCTTTCTGGAAATTTGTGCTTTTTGTTTGACATGTTAAACTTAATTTCAGATCTAGGAAACAAAATCAAACCCTTTTCCTAGTGTGTGTTTTCTCTTCCGGGTTACCCTAACAGGCCTTAATAAGTACAAATAAAATAATAATAACGTCCGCAGGTCGTTATAAATGTGCTGAAATCCTCTTCAGTTGTCAGACGATCAACAGACCACATGAATCAAAGAGTAAGAAGTATATAACCAAGTGTATTCCCTCTGTTAATGTACACATATTTAGAGTCATCTCACTGGAACACTTTACAATAACATTTAGAAAGAACAGGAAGATACTGGGAGGAGTACGCTTGGAATGGAAAAGGAGAAACCACACAGATGTTACAGCGGAATAACTCAACGGAGTCCTTGGAAGGAAATGTTTGCCGTCGTATTTCTCACCACACGGACAGCAACAGATATAAAACAAATGAAACCCGAGGGTGAGCAGAGCTGGCTTTCTCTACAAATCATGGAAAGTAATATCTGACGTACAAGGAATGGACGCGGAACAAAAAACTACTATAAATGAAATAAACATGGGATGACAAATCTTTAGAACTGAATTGGCATTTGCTCAATTATCAAGAAAATAAAATACATAGGAATTTCTGTATCCCAGAATCTTTGTCATTTTTTCTCCAAACAGGAATGATAGAAGGGAAAACACATCTGTCGTAGTAATGGGACGAGAGTCAAATATTTAGACATTTCACAAACTTGTTTCAGGAATTTTCTTTCATGTTCAGTTTACCTTTTTAATAGGGTTGAGAAAATTTGAATACTAGAGTTCAGTTGTACACCTTCCAGGAAACTGCCCTTTTACTTGTGTGCTCCTCCCACAAAGTCTGCCTTGCCTGTGGGCTACCGGCAGTCCAGCGAGGCCACTGAAGGGCAAAAACACCGTCTGCTTCAAGACATCTCTCCACAGTGGAACCCAAGCAAAAATGACTTCAGAATTACCACAAAATGTCTTCTTTTTTCTCAAAAATAAAAATAAAGTAAAGATGTGACCGAGTGTTACAGCATGGTACTTCATCAGCCGTACTGTTCATGAGAAGGTTAGGAGGGGTGTCCAGACTGGGGGACGGGGTGCTGAAACGGTTCCGATGTCAGAAACCCTAAAGTCCGTCTTCATTCAGTCAGCAAACGTACTTACAGACTCACTCACCGTTAGGTCCATACGTCCCTGCAATGTCTATACATATATTTATAGATATATAGAACAGAGTTCATCAGGTTGGCTGGAGTTGTATTTTTTTCTGTAACTCAGCGATAAGTAACTGTAAGAAGGTGACAGTTTCTCTGCTGGCCCACTTTGGGGCGCCTCGGCACCCCAGAACACACGACACACATCTGCTGGAACAGAGGATGACCAAGGGGGTCTGGCCTCAACGAGTTTTTGGCAGCTAAACGTACAAGTTAGCATCCGTTAGGTTGGAGCGGTGGTATCTCACATAGTTGCTACGTTTAACGTAATTATCATCAATCGTCATTTTATATGTTTTTTTTTTAGCTTTTTTAGTTTCAACTCCACAAAAAGAAAAACAGTTTTTGAATCTCTTTCATAAATGAATACTACATGCTTGAAACACGGCAGAGTTTGCGTTGCATCGGTCGCGGAGCACCGTAGACAAGGAGAGAGACAGCAGATGAGAGGGAGAGAGAGAGACTTTTGCAGAAGAGGGAGATCAGATGTGATGAGCTGAACTTGTACGGTGGCCGTACATAAACTTCCTGCTAATTTGGAAAATAATTTGTATTCTAATACTGTTGTCCTTTTAAACCTGCACTACTCAAAGTTACTTGTTAATGCTAACTCACAAACGACCGCTTTACCTCCGTGTTCTGCCAGGTTGTTGAGATCTCAGACACGCAGCAGCCATTCCTACACCTAAAACAGGCCTAGCATCCAGTCATCAATGTTCTAATCAATTTAGGCAGTACATAAAGGAGTGAATCTAACATGGAAGCCAATGCATTTGTTTCTGTTGCCTCTTATGTCGGATTACAAATGACTACCAGACAATACTGAGTTTTAGGTTCACTAGCCACTCTCTCCCTCCTTCTCTCTCTCTCTCTCTCTCTCTCTCTCTCTCTCTCTCTCTCTCTCTCTCTCTCTCTCTCTCTCTCTCTCTCTCTCTCATCTCCTTCCTTTTCTAAGGGCTGCTTGTCTGCAGGTGACGGCAGCGCTTCCTCAGACGTAGTACTCCTTGTCTTTGTTTTTCTTGTTCTTGGTGACTGTCTTGGCAGTGTTGGGTTGCTTTTCCTTCACCAGTGCCCCGTTGCTCTGCGTGGCTGAGTTACTGATGTAGTTGCGACTCTGGTCTACCTGATAGGACCCCTCGTCTCGGTTGCGGTACTTGTACATGGCGTAGAGCAGGATTAGGATGCACAGGGCGGCAGCAGCTACGATGCCCACCACCATGCCTGTGGTGCTGCTAGACTGCTGCACTTCAACAGCCCCCGGGAGTCCTCTCTCTGGGGATGTGGGATCTGGAGTGGGAACATGTGGAAAATTTGGTGGATAAGTTATTCCTGGGTTTCTGTGATGGCCTGGATCTAAGGAAGGGGGGGCCGGCGGCAGCAGCACACGGTCCCGGTTGTTCATTTTCCCTGCGGGGATATTGTTGCTACTACTGCTGCTGCCGCCAGCAGCTGGCTTGATGCGTGGGTTGAGCGGGTCGGGGTTGGCAGTGGGGGTGGAGGAGAAGGGTGGTCGATGGGAGATGGGGTACTGTGAGAAATGACGATCTTGGGGGTTCTGAACATTGCCCTCGACTGCTGGGGGAGGAGGGAGTACAGTTCTGTCAGTGACCAGGGGGGAGTTTTTATAATAGTCTTCATCATCCGTCTCGGTCATCTCCCCCGAGCCAAAGGCCGACACTTCAATTGTCTCATCACACTCCTCTTGGTCCAAGGGGCAGGGGGGGCGGCCATTAGGTAAGGGGACGGCTTCTTTGGTGGTTTCAAGCAGAGTGAGGAAGGGATGGAAGGTGGTGGGGGGTGGGGGGAGAACTGGGTAGTGGGTTGCGATAGATGGGGGATCTAGGGAGTCCACCGTAATTATGGGCAACACTAATTCACCTCCTAGGACAAGAAAGAGACAACGAAGAGAAACAGTGTTAGAGACCACCTGAGAAAGCTCACCTTCAGATCAACAGAAGAAGAACAGTTCAAATGAAACAGCAACACCAGTATTAGAACAGCTCTAGAGCCTATCATGAGTCAGTTACACATGTCTAGTTTGCAACAGTAAGTGTACTAGGTCTGAACTGCAGTATGAAGTATAAAGTACAACAAAATACTCTGTCCTGCCTCTGTTCCTACCTGCTCTGGCCTGTCTCCCTGTCCTGGGCAGACCTACATGTCGTATCGCTAACACAACATCAGAGTAGACTACACAAAACAGTAGAACTGTAACATTTCTTTCACTGCAAAGCCTATCCTTACCTAACTGTCTGGTCTTACCTACACTAGCGCTCTGGTGTTTCTGCTGTGAGTGGTTAAATAAGATAGCAAACCACGAGGTTCAGGTCACTTACATCAACAAATTGGCCGCATGATTTTTGCATGAAAAAAAAAATTACAAAAGAAAGCTGTGTAAGATTGTTCTTGAATTGTTGTAAACATCCCAATTCCCCTTCTTTACCTTCTCTCTTAGTTGTTTTTGTTTAAAAAAACACAATGTAACGGCCCCTCCCCTCTCCATTTCCATCCCAGATATCAGAAACAGAATCTTCCTTTGGTTAACTCTTCTGGCTGTTTTCTTAATGAAGTCTGGATGCAGCCAGATTTCTACTTGAAAAGTTCACAAAACTGCACTGAGGCCCAAATTCACTAAGACTGTACAGCATCTGGTTTTCTTTGTCTTTGTTTATCGTTTGCACCCACAGTTTGCTTCTTCTTCTCACCGTAATCATAGCTGCACGGTGCAGCTGGTAAAAATGGGCTTGCTTCTCTGTACCGATAGTTACGGGTTGTGGATTTTTTGAGTGTTTAAAAACGGTAGATGTCCTTTGGGCTTACTCCACTACGGTACCACGGTTCATTTAGTTGAAGCATTTATGAACATCAGCATGACCCACCCCATTCTGCCTGTGACCGGCATGTACTTGTCACCTGTCTTGATTCAGTTGGTTTATTTCTTTGATTATCCTGGCAAAAACATATTTTGCCCCCTGTCTTCCCCCTAACCCATGTGAACGCAGACACAAAGGAAATCATTGAAAATACGTTCTACACAACAAATATGGACGTCTGTGAAGTTCTCTCTTTTATTTCAGTAGCGTTCTTTAACCATTGGGGTTTGAATTCTGAAGCTGAATTTTGGATAAATTAGACTTTTCCTGACACGCCTGACCTCTTTTACGAAGACAAGTAGCAGATATCTCCCTCTCTCTGTATTAAGCCTGATTCACACTGCAGGATTTTAAAGTGTTGTGACAGACCAGACACATGACAATACAATTATCAAAGATGTCTCAGTTTTGATCCTACAGTGTGTGTTTTCTGGTCACGAAGAAAACTACACATGAACATTCCTCAGTCAGACAGGACATTTAGCAAGATCAAATCTGGCTTTAGAGTAAACAAAGATGGTGGAGGAGGAGCATGCAGTCACCTCTCATTCTAGTGTTCTCTCTGCTAGTTTACCCGTTTAATTATAGATCCACTAGGATAAAGACAATAAAGTTTATCTTTTACTGAATAGAATATTTACTAAGACATCACAATATAACTATAGACACATTACTTGGCGTGTGTGTGTGTGTGTGTGTGTGTGTGTGTGTGTGTGTGTGTGTGTGTGTGTGTGTGTGTGTGTGTGTGTGTGTGTGTGTGTGTGTGTGTGTGTGTGTCTGCTCTGTCTTCTCCATCCCCAGAGAGTCGTGGAGGATGGCTGCTTATACTGAGCCAGGATTCTCTGGAGGTTTCTTCCTGTTAAAGGGGAGTTTTCCTCTCCACTGTCGCTGCATGCTTGCTTAGTATGAGGATTGCTGTAAAGACTCTGACACTAGTCAGTGACTCGATGCAACCTGCTGGGTTCCTTATACAGGAATCTTGTTACTGACTGGCTTAATGGCCTGACCTGTGTTGGAATGTTTACGCTGTAGAGTGCCTTGAGACGACTCTTGTCGTGATTGGGCGCTATATAAATAACGTTGAATTGAATTGAATTCTGATTGGCTACACGTGACATTCGAAAGCCAGGACACTTGGACAATTTGAAAAGCCTCGACTTATGATCGAAGTGGTGCCGACACGCTTCAGAGCGGACCAGAGTTCACCAAACATACCACACAGGGAAGAAATACTGGATAAGCCTGTGTTCTGTGCCTTTAGGGTAAGTGGGCTCATCATCATAAATAGTGGCTGAAGAATCAGTGTGATTATATTGCAACTCATTCTCACAACCTAAGCATCGAAAAATGACAGGGGATGACCAAGCGTTTGTTTCTGACGTGTAGGCAGCCCCAGCGCGTCAGGAGGCAACGTGCGGTACCAGAGCGTCAGTATCCGACGCCCGCCATAAAACGGACATTTGGCCAAATTGTGACCTTCACCCTATTGCTATTTAACCTTCCTCTCACCCCCATCCTAACCTTAACCAGCTTGCACATCAATCCTCTCAAACATGCTTAACAGAACATTTAGATTGACACACTGGGTTAAGGTTAGGATGGGGTGAGGGGAAGATTACATCTCTAAAGGTCAGAGGTTAAATGTCGGTGAAATCTCCGTTTTACCGCGGGCGTCGGATACCGACGCTCTGGCACAGCACGCCACCTTCCAACACACGGGGCTCCCTACATGTCGTAAACAAGCGCTTGGTCACACTGCGTCATTTCTCGAGGCTTAGGGTGTGAGAATGTGTCGGTGTACCAGGACCAGGTGCAAATGTTCCCACTGATCTCCAGAGACAGCACATATTTTGCTGTGGCAAACAGTGGATGTCTCTGATCACCTTTTGCTCCAGTAGTCATTTGTTCTGGTAGTAATCCACATAAACTTGGATGGGTATAAGTCCATTCCTTTAAAGGTGAAGAAACTTTTACACGGGCTTAGTGGCTACATCGTACCAGAGCGAAATGCACAGTTCTGCAGTGAATTTGGGCCTGGGAACATTAAACAGTTCTTTCCCCACAGGAATCACTCAGCCCCACGACTTCCCTCTCAATTCATACAGAAACACAAAACAAGGTTCCTCCCAAACTTAATGAGCCAGAATTTTTTACCACCTGACTTTAGTCCATTGTGAATTTCCCCTTCCCTCCCCAGTATAACGTACGGGCGTCAACATTTTGGATAAACCCTTCTGTTAGGATCTTAAACACATTAGAGATGTGCAGCACAGGTGCGTCTTTAGTCAGGGTGGACAGGGTCACAGTGAACATCACAGTTAAAACAAGGTGGAAGGGGTTAGTTTACATCGTTTCTTTGGGAGAGAAAAAGGGAAACATGACAAAAGAAGCGCCAACATCAGCAGCACAAAATCATGACTCGGGCTCTTTGTTTGATGAGGCAAATGAGAGTGACTCGGTGGAGAAGGGAGGGGTGCACGGCAGCTCGAGGGCCATGGGGAGAATGGAAAAAGGGAAGTTCTGGGATCGTAGGAATCTCTTTGTGACCTTTTATCAGAACCCTCTGTTAGACCATACAACATCACTTAGACAACAATTGACAAGGCTGCATATAAAAAAGGGGACGTTAGCTGAGACACACCAGAATAAAAGACAGTGAAACAGAAAGAGAGAGCTGTAAAGACGATAAATAAATAAAGTTGGTTAATCTTTAACCTTCTTACATCACTACCTTTGTTGGAAAGGCTAGTTTCCATGGCAATGCTACAGTTATCTTTCCCCACCCCCTCTCTGAGCTTGAGGGATGTATTTCACCTTGAAGGGAAGAGGACAACAGAGCGCAGCGGGACATTGGAGGAACAGCAGACTCCCCATTAGTGGACAAGAAAACGTGTTTCAGTTTCGTCGGTAAAATTCATAGAAGAACGGGTTAAAAACAGGACCGCGGGGAAACGGGGCACATGTGCGACGGAGGGTGATGAGATGCTAGCTCAGCTATCTGTACTCTGCCATCTGTGGCAGATGTGCTGCAAGTGCACTTTAAGCTTCATACAGCTGCTTGTAGCCGTGCCATTACGGAGGAGTTACTTCCACTCACTTTGTGTCCTACTTACTCACGGCGTCGCTGAAATTGCAAGTGCATGTGCCATCCTCTGGCCAGTACCAGGCCTTCTGGGTTTTCCACTAAGATGTTGGCCACACAGGAGTATGAAAAGATTTAGGTATGTCGAATGTTTTTGCCACCGTTTCTGTTTAAACGTTATAATAGCTTCCTGAATGGCTTCAGTTGAGATAAAGAGAGTTTATGCTAGATCAGATGAGCTAACAGCTGGTTTGAACTCAGCCAAGACCAAAGCGTTTTGCTGTTAGACTAAAATGATGCAAATCTCCAAAATTTCACAAGTCATACAAACCTTTCAAAATAAACCCACAAACCACCACCGGGCTTGCTTCCGAAGGTGGAAAAGTTGGTTCTGAACGTTGCTTTGGTGAGCTATGCTCTGCATCTATTGCGTGCTCCAAAACCGTGTCTGTATCAAAGGTTTCTGTGATTCTACGTCCATGTTGGTGCACTGCGACTGCAGCAGCTACAGCTGATTGATTTTTAACCACACATTCACGTTATCAAAGCCAACCTCCTGGTATAGCCTACACGCTGGGAGCCTTCTTTACTTGCCCAAAATCTTCTCTGCTATATTTTGAGAAGCTTGCTAAGTTTGCTCCAAGCTCACCTGCAATTTGTTGGGGGATTGAAGAATCAGTACAAGGTCCAGTGTACAATGTGTTTAGTGTGCACGCCTCGTTCTATGGTTCTTTATGCAGGAACGTTCCTGCTGAACTCGGTCCCTAGATGCACCAGAACTGCTTCTTTTTGCTGCTCCTGGTGGCATGTATGATTTTAAATAGTCATCTGATGTGAAACTAATGGTGGGGTAAAGTAAAAAAAATAAAAAAGTAGCATTAACGGCTGTAAAATATACAGAATCTGAGCTGTTTGAATGTGGCAGCAGTACACTTTGGTCAGGAAGCTAGCTGACAGGTGCAGGATGGCAATGGTTGTAACCTTTCAAAGGAAACGCTCATCGTTCTCTTGAAGACATACAGATGTTGTTCTTGTGTCTTCAAAAGTAAAATAAACCGTTCCGTCAAATCCCTCACACCGCTCTGCTGTACCCAAGTGTGCCAAGGAGCCAAATGATTGGCTGGCACTGGAAAAGGATGAATACCAGCCCTCATTCACAAAGAGGGTCACACCCCAGGAGGTTATCAAGCCAACCATGTTTTCATTTCCTGTTGTGTGACCTGACCCTGCGATACCCTAATGAACTACTTCTGCCTTTGCACCAGTTCGCCCCTGTATGCATCTCTGATTCCCCAACTAACACCGTCAGGAAGGTGATGGATGGCCTCGGTTTGGCGAATGCCCAAGTGCTCACCACCAGAAGCTGCCAAGAACCATGGTGACCGGTGTAAAGCAGGGTGAACAGGAGGTTTGACCACATAACAGACAACCTTTCATTCACATCTGTTTTCAGTGTGTCTGTCTTTCACCCTTAAAGCAGGAGAGACTCGACGTTCAACCGGAGTTTTTGAGTTTGACTTCGCTGACTGAGCAGCTGAACCAGCACAGCCACATTTTGTCCACATGATGAAATCTGGCTCTTGTGTATGCTCAGACGCTAGAGCACCCACCTCCTCCCCCACCTGCATACAGAGCAGAGCAGATGGAGACCGATGCATCAACGCTGGTCTCCAGACCAACGTTGTCCTTCTGGCATCCCTTTGAAACATTTAGAGTGAAACAGGTTGTTTGGATGATTGTAAAGTCGAGCTTTGGTTTAGACTGCAGACGATGAATCCCACATCGTGTCCAAACATAATAAGTTTCCTTTTGAATGCTTTGGAGTGGTAATACGATGAGTTTAATCACGGCCGTATAATCCAGTCAGCATCAGGATCACATAAGCGGCGTTTGCTGTCGCTCTCGGCCAAAGGCGTTTCCTCTGACAGAAAGGGAACGATGTGCAGCCTGCACGGGGAACGTCACCCAGCTGGATTTGCTTGGTGCTCATCCTGGCTGTGGCTCACACGTCAAACAGAATCTTAAACTCATTTACTAACATCTCAACCCACTGGTTCACCACTTCATTCTGCTTTATATCTGCTTCTGTGTGCTATCAAATGTTTTCACGTCTAGATGCTTTCAGGACTTCATACACTTTTGACCCAACAGCAAAGTAAACTAGATCCTTGAAGAGGAAATGACTCGTCTAGGCCACTTGGATGGTCTGTGAGTCTGTGTTTTTCTCGACTTTTAGAACCATTTTTCTTTATATTTAAAGTGTGAGAGCAAAGACTCCCTGCTGGGAGAACAGCTGTGTACGGAAACAGAGACCACGCTTCCACTGCTCTGAGTTATTATTAAAATGCAATTAAAGTTTTTAGATAAACAGCAGAAATATCCTAAAGCTTACAGCTGATGACCCAGTCCTGTCTCCAGTGTGGGACTGGGATCAATGATCGGTACTGGACCTGCGTCTGCGTTGACCTACTCTAGTTTTACATCAGCTGGGCTGTTCCTGGGTCAGAGGAAAGCACGGCTTCCATCAGGAACAGGAGGCAGCTTGAAAGACCCCACCAACGAAATATGGTGTGAGAACTTTTAAAAGAAAATACTTCACAATAACATAAACAATAAGGCACGTTAGCAGAAATAACACAAGCTGATTCTCTCATCTTCATGCAGTTTGTGGTTTTTAAGCACCGGCCATTTATAAAGTAGGTCAGAACACCAGAGCTGCAGAAACTGTGGTCCAAGTAATTCAAGCCCTTCATCAATGCTGTTGGCTCTTCTCACCAACAGCTGTTTCGGGTTTGTGCTAGAGATGGTGGTGTTTATTAAATTTAAATTTAAAGGGGCATTATGTAACTTTGACAGCCAAAACATGTATAGAAATAATAAATGTCTTCTTCATACATCCTCCTGCAATGCCCTGGTCCTGTAGAACGAGCCCTGGCATTTTTACTGTGATTGCCTGTTTTTCTGTAAAATCACAGAAAAAGAGAGATGCTCGGGTCGAGCAGGCTGCTTCACGCGCGTTCACGCTCAGGCATCGCCCGTAGCATTTGCTATCCGTAGCTTTAGCAGCAGAGAGAGAGGCAGTGCCACTTTGTCGCTGTTCCTAACGCCTAGTGACAAAGCTAGCTACATTTCTGAGGACCCTTAGCTACTTTCTGTAGAACTTTCTTCTAGATATTTCCTGCAAATTAGCAACAAAATAGCCATTTTCACTCCGAACCGTTCTTTGAACGTCGTTTCAGCTGTCATCAAGGATATAAAAGCTACAGATACGAAAGACGTTACCAGTGCTTTAGCTCATCTAGTTAGAAGATGGACTCCTGTGTGGAAGATCTGAGTTCGAATCTAGATGGGAACTAAATTTATTTAGAGTTTATTTTTTACATTAATGGTATATTTTTTACAGTAAGATGCCCAATTTTTTATTTGAGACTCGCCAAACGGCATTGAATTCACAGATAAAAAAGATGTGGGTTCAACTTTCATTTTGGAACAATTTTTCAAGCAAGGGAAGGGAATGATCTGAGCATGCAGGAGGACTGACCCATCATAAACCTTTGTCGGCTGTGCTGAAGAGAAAGATACAGAACCAAATTATTTAATTAATTAGCTGCACGTTCTCCTGTCCTCTGTCCTCCGGGCCACACACACACACACACACAGGACTGTCTCAGCTGTTATTTTCGTTAAGGAGTGTGCACGTACAGCACGCGCGCCTCGTGCACGAGCCTCCTATTGAAGCTGCCGTTACGCTTTTGGCCTGAGGGGGCAATCGCGAGCATAAAAATTCAAAACTCCGTAAAGTCCCTTTAAAATGGTGTTTATAAAACAAAATGTCCCCCTGCACGGTCATCCATTACTTTTCAATGGCATTGCCGTCCCCTGACTCGGACAGGCGCTATAACTGCAGGTCATTTATCATTTTAGCCAGAAAAGTTCTCAGCAAACAGAAAATTCATTTTCACAGTTTCATTTGTGAACGTGTGACTTTTACCTGACCTGCCGAATTGCAACTTTTTGACAACAACAATAATAATAATAATGCACACAAGTCTGATTTTTAAGTGATTGAAGTAAAAGTCAAGAAGAAGAAGAAGAAGAAGAAAATATCATTTCTATAGCGCCTCTCAAGATAAAAATCACGAGGCGCTTCACAAAAACCAAAACAAAAAATATAAGAATTGTAAAAATAGAGAAAAAAGCATTTTGAAAATGTTTAAAAATGTATTTAAAATGAGCAAGAATAAGCAATTGAGATTTAAAAGAAAAAATGTAAAGAAAGAGAGAGAGTGAACAGGAAAGAGGGAAACCAGTGGATCCTGAGGAAGGTGGAATAGGTGGGGAGAGCAGAATAAAGAGAGAGAGGTGAAGAAGGTCATACAAAAGCCAGCTTGAACAAGTGAGTCTTCAGCTGCTTTTTAAAGGAGACCACTGAGTCCACTGGTCTCAGGCTCAGGGGGAGAGAGGTCCAGAGTCTGGGGGCCACAGCAGCAGATGATCTGTCACCTTTGACCTTTAGCCTGGTGCTGCACAACCAGTAGGCTTTGATCACTGGACCTCAGGGACCTGCTGGGGGTGTAGGGACTAAGAAGATCACCAATGTAAGATGGTGCTTGTCCATGTAAGGCCCTATAGACCAGAACCAGGATCTTGAAATGAACCCTGAAGTTGACTGGCAGCCAGTGAAGCTGGAGGAGAAGCGGGGTGATGTGGGTGTGTTTGGAGGACTTGGTCAGAAGCCGAGCACAGGCATTCTGAACCACCTGTAGACGGTTCAGGGAGGTTCTGCTCAGACACGTGAAAAGAGAGTTACAGTAGTCTAAGCGTGAGGAGATGAAGGTGTGGAGAACTGTCTCAAGGTCAGAGCAGGACAGAATGGGACTCAGCTTAGCAACGTTCCTGAGATGGAAGAAGGAAGAGCCAACAAGAGAACTGACATGAGAATCCAGGGTGAGAGCTGGGTCAAAGGTCACGCCAAGATTCCTGACAGAAGGTTTGGTGTGAGAAGCAAGCTGACCAAGAGAGTCTCTGACTTTGGGAACCAGCTTGTCTGGGGCACAGATGAGGATCTCAGTCTTATCTTCATTCAGCTGAAGAAAGCTCCCACCATCCAGGTTCAAGAGCTCAGGCATGCTAGCGCTGTGTTTCTGTGGGGAAATTAATTCGTTAGGTTGAATAAAACAAACATTAAAGTGAAAAGCTTTCCGTGTGCTGCATGCATTTTCTAATTATTCACTGTGAAATAATTTAACGCTGATTGCTTAAACGTCCTGCTGCAGAAACGCGCCTCTGAACTCAGCTATTTAGAGATCATCAGTCCATGCTGTTTGGTTGTGTCCATTGCCAAACTTTCAGTCTGTGAAGCTCTTATAATAGACCTGGGGCTGTTTACTTGCCAGGAGAGATCAATGGAGTATCACAGTGACAAATAACTGACACCCAGACTCATTGAACAGGCTCAGACAAGGCACTGGTGGGGCTCGGTGCTCTGGGTCACCCCTAATCTATCACCCTATGGCTTACAGTCACTCTTCCACCTAAAACCAGCATTTGCAGGTCGTCTCTGTCGCGTGTCGTCTGTTGAATTATTGAGGAGGTTCTCAAAGCTCTGATCTTGTCAGAGTAAAACTGAGATAGCGCTTACAACATCCGAGGACTGATCAGTAGCTCGAAGGTTGGCAAGAGAAAAGAAAAGTGAGGTCATGCTGAGGTGGAGTGAAGACAGAAAGTGAAATCTGGAGGAAGAGCTAATGAGCAGAGCTTGTTGGAAGTAAAGATTTTCTCTAATGGCGTGCTCCCGTTAGTGTCCATAGATGACTTTCTTGCCTGTGTTAAATATTTGAAGTGTCATTCCTTTGTGTCTACAGTCACCTCCTCCACTTCTCTGGAGCTGAAGCAGCTGGGGTCCTTCTCCAGTCCTGGATCTTCTCCGACACCAGCTCGTTACCAACTGGAAGATTCAGACCAAGACTCTAATTGGGTGATGTAATTAAGGTTTCCTAACAGTCCAAGTTTAATTAGCCCAGTGGGGAAAGCAGGACTTTTTCATGGGAATTTCCCTCTGCCTGCTCCACCACTTCTACATCCTCCTTTCTCCTCCTCTCACCAGCTCCCTCCTGTTGCTCCTCTTCCCATTTCTTCCCTCTGGTTTGAGCGCAAAGGAACGTGACACACATCTCAATGAGGGTCAGCTCTTTTCTGTTCATCTCCATCTCACAGCTTTCTCTCTTTGCTTTTGCTCCATGTTTATCAGCAGCAGGAGAGATGTTGGGAGAGAAGCCATGGGTCTGGTGACAGCAGCTAAACACATCACCCTGACTTTGAGTCACTAACAGCCAGCATCCTTTAGCTGACCCCTCCTGCTACTTTATCAGGTGCACCTTGATATTGGGTTGTGCCTTCAGAATTGTCAGAAACCTTTCTCAGATGTTCTGGTCCGTGCTGACATGACATCATCACGTAGTTCTATCCATGGTGTAAATCTCCGGTTCCACCACATCCCGTAGTTCATCTACTGGACTGAAGTCTGGTGACTGTGGAGGTCGTTGGAGTCCAGCAAACTCACGGTCATGTTCTAGAAACCACTTAGAGATGATCTGAGCGTGATGACATGGCGCAGCATCCTGCTGGAAGCAGCCATCAGAAGACAGGTCCATGTGGTCACAAAGGTCAGCAACAATACTCAGGTAGGCTCTAGTGTTGTACATCTCCTCCGCACCATCAAACCGCCAGCAGCAGCCTGAAGCATGGATTCATGCTTTCATGTTTGGGACACCACATTCTGAAATCCAGACTAGGTCCAACCAGGAAGGGTCTTCCCAGGCTCTTGCGGTGCCCCATTTGAAATCTTTAAATCCATTTTTTACTTAATTCTGGTTCAGCAGGTCATCATCACTACGTTAGATAAATAAATGCCATCTGTGGCTGCTATTGGACTGGATTGTGGTGGAGAGCATCATGACATGTTCCTAACCCAGTAAGGAAATCTGCTGGAAACCTGACCAACTTCTCTAGAGGTCGCTTACTCTCTCAGAAAGAACATGATGACAAACTCCACCTATCCAGGCCACGAGGATGGTGTTGTCCAGTAATACAGCTGCAGATAAAAACACGACACACACGCAAATGTGTTGTCCTCATGTGTTCTGGTGGAGCTTGATCAACAATCTAGTCCTGTGTTTAGTGTTTGTTGACCTTCCGTGTAGTAATATTGGGCTCCCTCTCACACGGGAATGAAAACACTGGGAATCGGTCTCATCACCCGTGGCTGCAGGCCCGTGTTTCAGTGCAGAGCTGGAGCAGACGGGCTGTGGACATTGTTGCTTCTTCTGTCCTCGTCCACAGCTTTCACAGAAGCTTATCCGACCTCTGTGGCTCCCCACGCAGGAGCTGGTTGGGTATCTGGAAGGTGTGATACGGAGCACGTGTGTGAACAAGTGTGTTTGCTTCAGGAGAGTGGGCTGCAGGGAGAAAACTTTGCACCCACAGAGTGAGATGGGCCAACGTCTGTCTGGAGAGGTGAGCCTGAACGGCGCCATGCGTGTGTTTGTGTGTGTGTGTGTGTGTGTGTGTGTGTGTGTGTNGGCAAAGAGGGAGTTGTATTTTCCCACCGGAGATCAGGCTCGGGCGCAGAATTCACAGAAACACTCACGCCTTTCTTTTTGATGAGAGGCTCTGTTTCGGTCCGAACCACCTACAGAGGAAACCGCAGGAGAATGCTGCACTCCCGCGTCCACACACAGTTTCAGATCAGTTTCTTTTCACACAAACATACTGATGTGCACCGTAATCTCCTGCTATTTAAAGTCCAACACATCCGTAATCCCCATCTCCTCTCAGGAAGCACAGCTCTGTTCAGAAACAGACATTACTACAGTTCTCTGCTCTTTCTATTCATACCTATCGTACTTTTGTATTTAATACTGAATTTCTGATGGAATAACTAAAAAAAACAGGTTCAATTATGTAAAATAAAAAAATGGCAACACCTTTTTTGGTTTAATTTCTTTAACGCTTCACCTGTCCTGGCCAGATAACTAGTGCAGCTTTAAACGTACTATTATAATTACATTACAGGTGTAATAATGCTTTATATATATTTATTTTGTCATATCCATGCAAAAGCACGTGTAATTTAATCAGCTGTTGTTTCTTCCTCAGCAGGGAAGTTGTTGCCCGTTATGAAAGTCAGTACTGATGCCGTTTTGCCACATGGACGCTGCAGCAGTCACAGGTGAACGCTCTTTATTTTGTCTTGGGGCAGCCTCTACATGTTGTCCTGACTGTAAACCGGGGGACAGCAGAAGTTGCATGTTGAGGTTGAAATGCTGAACCACTGCTTTGACTGCAGATGAAGACCAGTGTGTTAGGACTGGGCCAGCTGTGAGTGCTTTGGGATGCAGTAGGGGCCACTGTTGCCTGAGGCTTTATTTTAATAGAGAGTGGGTAGAAGGCTCGAAGGACTCACGAAACGTAGCAGCAAGGTAGCAACACAGCAACATGGCTGAGGTCATCTCTCTTCTTTCGTACTTAAAGGGGATTTTCTGGACCATTTTTGCCATATTGCTTGAAATGCTGTTCATATTAAAAAAGGACTGAATAATAATCACTGCTGGGGTTTTTATGCTGAGTGCAAAAACTAAACCTTAGTTTTGAGAACCATATCTACGCTGTTACCTATCAAAAGGTCTGCATATTAACATCTGGATGCATGAAAACACGCAGAGGGAAATATCAGAGTGATGGCTGTTGTTGAATCCCCATCTTGTAGATGAAAACATAGATCTCCATCCATTCACCCCACACACGTCTGCTATTCTTATCATGTCTTAGAGCCGATTACCAACATGGTTCTTGGCAGTTTTCAGGTGTAGCAGAGCTGGAAAGCAGAGGTACGGTGTAAACACATGGCCTTTCACTTCCCCTCCTGTCGAGGTGTCAGAACAATGCTTGACCCGTTCTCAGCCACAGTAGCTCAGCCACCAGGCCTGCTGTAAGCTGCGCACACACGCTGCGTTTCCACATTGAAGCTGTCCATTCTCAGTAATGCTGGGGTGGTAAACACTACTGCTGCTTCAAAAACCAGGACGGACCATGTTTAGGGCCCACATCTGTCCAATCACAGCTGCATACAGGGAGCGAAGCGGTACAAAGCATCACTTAGAAGTGGAGAAAGGCAGAACTCTGCAGAAGTTCCCTGTTCTGAATAAAATACACCGTAAGCAGAACTCCCTGAGCTGACTCACCATTTCCAGGCTCACACTCCTCCAAGTCTTCGTCATCACTTGGACATTCTGCTGAAGCTACCAAGAGGTCATCTGCATTCTGGAGGAACAGAGAGGCAAGACAAAGTTTAATCTGTGTAAAAAACACAGGAAGAAATACATCGGTAAGGATTAACGATCAATATTGGGGTTCACCAAACTTGTAAGTGACAAAAGGTTTTTAAGTTTTGGTGCAAACAGGATGGTTGTTGTTGAGTGTTGTTGACAAATGTGTGCAGAGGTGGAGGAGCAAACCCAGCACCAGCGAGCCCCTAACAGAGGAGCAGCTTGTCTAAATGCTGGGAACGGACTCCACTGTGAGAGCGAGACGATGACATTAGACCACGACTTCAGTTTAAATGCTCTACAGTGGAACTTTTACATGTCGATGTCTCACACACACAGAGCCCTGCATTCGTTTTTACACAGAGTCACACACCAGCCATGTGTGGAACAGCAGGTGCAGCGGTGGGGATCTCGACAGACACAGATTACATTAGTCTAGGTGGTTTTAATGTAATGGCCAGTGTTCATCCCGGCTGCTGCATGTCCAGACACCAAACCTCCCCCACCTCCTCTGCCTCTGGTTGCTATTCCGGACGGGGCCATCCCAGAGAAAATGGAGAGCTTTTATCAGGATAATTGATTTGAGCTCGGCAGAGGAAGGGTTGTGGTCATTTATTAATCACACGGTGTCAGTTTGAGTGTTTCACGTCACCTGCTCCTGTCAAACAGGCCTAATGACCCTGCCTCTGATTCCACACCATATCTCTACCCTCAACACCTGCTTATTCCATCCGTGTGCTCAGCCACCTCATTAAAAACATCACCTAATGAGTTCTGGAAAACAGTGCCCTCCTGTAACTCAGGCAACCGTTAATAAAAACAAAGGCAGGTTGTGTTTGTGTCCAGACTCAAAGGTTGCTTCGGTTTCTTCAGGTTGGCATTTAGTTGTAATTTAGTCCAACAGCTGAGGCCCACTTGGAAACCCAGAGCATGGAATGTCCAGAATGAACCACAACTACAGCAATGACAGGAAATCATCACAGGGCCCATGCTCCCTGGAGTGGCTCCGAACCTCTTCATCGCATATTTTCACCATTTGAAATCTTTATGGGTCATTTGATAAAAACATAAGTGGACATTTTTATTAGAAGGAAGGGAACAACCATTAAGATGCTGTGGATTGTCTTGTCTTGCCTCTGATCGGAAAAATAGAGTTTAGATCACTTCAGGTCTGAAGGGCTAATGACTAGGCTTACAAAGACCAACACCAGCGTCTGTTGCTGTCCTCTTTAAAGTCACAGTGACTTGGCTACCGACCTGGTCATTTACCTTCTGTGGTTACATTGAGTGTAGCATTTCTGGTTGCTAGGGTCAAGTCTGGCCGAAGTGATCGTAATGTGAGTCTGATGGAAGTGCAAAGGTAAACAAAACAACGTCTGTAGTGCTGGGAAATGTTGGAGCCATTCTAAGATGGCAGTAGTCCATGATGGATGTTGGGGTGTTTGGACTGAACTGAAGAGATGGAGATAGCTCCCAGAAGCACTGGTGTGGTAGGAGTTGGATTAGCAGTAGCCTCAATAATCTCTGTCCTCTTTGGACATGAACAGCATTTCTCTGAAAATAAATAATATTCACATCTAAAACAGGCATGACCAACATTATTTGGGGAGTGATGAGATCTCTGGCACAAGACATTGTATTTCTTGTTGAAATGGACGCTGTTTTGTGAAGAACCATTTATTCGTAGTACTTGTCGACTTTGCTTGGAAAAGTTGGCAATGACTGTTTCTTAAACGTAATAGTTGTATGGTCGGTATTCTTGATTGTTTTAGTACCTTCCAGAATGAGCCGTTTCAGGGCTCTGTTACTTAATGAAAATAAGCTGGAGCTGGCCACACCCACTCTTCACCCCGCTCAGGCTGCTATTATCTTCAATATCTGGGAGGGGCTTGGAGTAGAGCCACCGCTCCTCAATCAGCATCTCTGTCTTACTCATGAAATGTGGTTCTAATCTAAGTTTCCTATTGTGACATCACAAACTCATTTGGGCACAAAATTCCTAAAACCAAACGCTAACATGGTGGTTTTTTTTACATTCAACAAGTTTATAGACAGTAGACGCCCACATGGCAGCATGAAAGGATGCAAAAGGCTGGTACAGCATGACGTGTCCTAAACATTCTACAGTGATTATGACTTCAATTAAATATTTTCAAGATAAGATTCACAAAATGTATTGAATCTGTCTTTTCTATTGTTTTTGTTGTTTATCTTTGTGGAGGGCATGTCTCGGCCAGCCTCTGTGAGCCCGTCGGAGAGCCTTGCACTGACATATAAAGGCGTTGCGCGTCTCTCTACCCACGCAGACAGAGAAGTGTACATCAGCCTTTAGCACTTCTCCCCCTGCATGCAAAGGATATGCACCGGTACTCTGGGCACTCCTCCCACAAAACAGAAACACACAAGGCTGATTGGACTTTAAATTGTGGGCGTGTAACTGGTTGTTTGTCTCTGAGTGTCTCTCTTACGGACTGGAAACTTGTCTTGGATGTCCCCCGCATCCTGCCAGGCTACTGCTGGAGTAAAGGCTAGCTTGTACACTCCCATCAGCAGGGTTGCACTCACACCCATTGATGGAGACATTTTCCTACTTCTCCGTCGGTGTCGTTGTGAAGCCATGCTCCGCCGGGACGGCAGCAGGCGTGGATCTTTTCTGCTGGGTTTACAATGACGTCTCTGGTCGATGAGTTTTTTACTTGAAAGAGTTGTGAATTAAAATAAAAATGTTTGATTTTTGTGTTGATATTGGAATCTGTCATTGTTCCTGTTTTGTTAAAGTAGAAAGAAAAAGCTTGTTAACACCAATCCACTCAAGGCTGACAGAGCAAGTTCCCATTGAGCTGGAACTGATTGTTCTCGAGGAATTAAAGGTTTTACTGGGCTGACCAGTCACAGACGTGTGCTCTCTGTTGTGTTTGACAGATAGTAAAAGATCTTGTCTGTCCTGTGTGCCTGTCGAACGGCCCTTGTGTCGAGGGTACCGGTGCTGTGTGCTTCTGCACCTCTGCACAAGTATAAACGAGGCTTTAGGCACCAGCTGCCTAAGACCTTGCTGAGCATCTCAGATGATGGATGCATGAACATTTTCAAGTTTTCATTACAATTATGATAAAAGTTTCCCTTTGTGATTTTAAGTGTCCCACGTTTCCTCGAGTAACTGAGCATGTCCTTTTGGTCTGGTCAGGACTGTATTTATATTCATGTGTTCAATAACAAACATAGACCTAAAGGCAGTCCCTCAGATGAATCCCATGGAGATCAAAACCACATCAGTGTGCTCTCAGCTGAAGATAGCAGCCCTGGTGTCGCGTGTGATCTCCGTTTTATAATATCCTGACACCTAAATTTGGGTCAGAGTGAAGCGAGTGATGACTCCAACTGCTTCATGAAAACCCACACAATCATGGGGTGAAGGGAGGGTGAACATTTTCACCCCCCTTCTCGATCACACACATCAAAAGGTAGATCTTTTATTCTAAGCATCAAAGCGCATTATTCCGCCGTGATCAAAGCTGCAGCACAACGTGTAGCTCAGAGCTGTTGGAGAAATTGAAATGTGGGTTTCCGCTCGCTTGCCTCTCATCGCCCTTCCTTCTCTGTGACTCGCTGAGATTTGGGGATATTCATTAGAGCCTTGTGGCCTCTGTAGGCTTTCCCCACTCCTGTATTTATTACATATTCTCTATCCTAACTTCTCTGTCCTCTTTTATTTAAGATGGAAAGGAATTTGGTAGCGGCTGGAAGACTGTGACTGATCAAACTGATGCAAGGTGCAGATATAAAGCTGCAGCATGTAATGTTACCAAATTGGTACGAGGTGTGGCTGCTCGTTTCATTTCTTTTCTCTTCAAAGGAGTTCTTTATCAGTCCTTCAAGTTTTCCATGGCTTTAACCTGTCTTCTTATTTACAGTCACATCTTCTCAGGTTTCAATCATTGGTCAGTGGCTAAAAATGAAGCCTGATTGGTTGGAGGTTTTATACCAAAATGCACCCGGAGAGTTGAACCAAATAGTTTGTCATGCTGTTCCAAGTAGAAGAAAAACATCAACTGTGCATTAAAAATGCAGTCTTCTCCAACCGTTGGCATCGTGGTGTTACATACCGTAAATCCTCTAATACAGGCCCGGGCCTGTATTAGAGGATTTACGGTAGTTGGCTTCATTTCAACCTTTCTCATCAAACAAATCCAAATCCAGTTTTGCTCTCTTTTGTCTGTACATGGGAGTGTACTACTGTGCATGTGCATGCTTGTGTACCTCCTCACATCCTTATATATATATATATATATATATGGGCTTCAGCGGCCCATGTGGTCTATAGAATAGCTTAACAAGGGCGCCGAATGAAGGCAGTCCCATTTTCGCGGCGCTTCCGCGGACAGTGTGTCCCCGGCGTAAATCTGTAAGGCTTGTCACCAGCATTCGGACATCAATTCTGTTTGCTTCACAGCCAGACAGGACACGGTTAAAAATAAATAAATAAATAAAAAGACAAAATAAATTAAAAGAATAATTCTGATTCTTGGAGCCTGCTGGCTGATTCAACATTCACTTTAAAATGCACTAATCTCCTGGAACCTCGTTCATGAGAACCGACTGAATGAATGCAAAGTGAGGATTAGAGAAATCCATCCAGCCATCCAATTGTCTGAACCCGCTTTGTCCACGTAGGGTCGCGGGGTGGGGGGGTGGGGGGCTATCTCCAGCGGTCAATGGGCAATCAGGCGGGGTACACCCTGGACATAGAGCCAGTCCAACGCAGGGCAACACAGACACACACATGACAGACAATCACCTACACACACACACACACACACACACACACACACACACACACATCACACACACACACACACACACACACACACACACACACACACACACACACACACACACACAAACACACACCCAAGCACAATATAGACAGACCAATAACCTAACAGACATGTTTTTGGATGGTGGGAGGAAGCCGGAGAACCCGGAGAGAACCCACGCATGCACAGGGAGAACATGCTAACTCCACGCAGAAAGATCCCAGGCTGGGAAGCGAACCCAGGACCTTCTTGCTGCAAGGCAACAGCTCTAACCACTGCACCACTGCGCAGACCGAATAGAGAAATCATTAAAGCAAAATCACTGTAGTTAAAATTATGAGCAGAGAGGAATAGTGGCAGAAAACTGTTAGTTGTACAAATTCGTGAGTGCCTGCTGTTCATTTTCTGACAACTGCATTAAGGTCTTCTCTAAAGCTCTTAAATTTTTACCGTGGTACTTGAGAAGTAAATTTAGAGCTGAAATAATTAAGTGTCTTTGAATTTGAATTTGAATTGAGATCTAATATGAGTGGCCTACAATGGATTTCTTTGCATATCTGAATAAAACAGAAAAACAGAAGCTTCATTAAAATAAAGGATTTCCTGAAAAGTCTGACACATAATCTACAACAGAAACGATTAAACTTTTGAAGACAAAGGCCAAAATTATCATATCAATAATCTTTGACAGCCAATAAAAATTACTAAATGGAGAAATGTTTTCAAATGTGCTTCTCAAAATAGTCTAAAATAGGCTTATTAGTAAAAATCTAAAGATAAAAAAAGAAAAGATTGAGAAATTGCCAATCAGCAGCATGCCAGAGGGAAAATATGTGTCATTCTAGAAATTTAGTTGGGAGCTGCAGAAAATTCTTCTAAGGGCCTAAAATGGCCCCTGGGCCCCAACTTGGACATGCCTGAGCTACAAAGATATTACAAACCTTTTAGTCTCAGAAAAATCTAGATTGGGGATGACTTTTATCCTGCTGCACACTGAAAGCATCAGCGGAGTGAGACGGCTTACTCGGGACTATCAGTGCACACCGGAGAGTCTCGGCAGCAACACGGCTTCTCTGCCATGCTCCTCGTCCAACTCGCGAGATCACAAAATCCCTGGAGACTTCAAAGGTTACGGCGTGTTTATGCCGTCTGCCATTAAACCAAAAGGAAGGAAATCATGATATTGCTTTTTGATGTCATATATGATGGCGTTCTTCTCCATCGCCAGGAATAAAGACGTAAAAGCACACGGCTGCACTTCTGGAACGATGCTGTGAGTAAATGAGCCGTTAGGTCATACGTAAGTTTCACATATATGAAATAATATTGCTGCAATACTTTTATTTTGAAAATTACCGGGAGTTTACACTGAAACCATGTGTGATTTCCTGTTTAGCCCTATGCTAACTGTGGTACTTGACACATCCCAGAAGGGGCAAAATAGAAGCTGATCCTATCTTTAGCGGCTCGTCTGCAAACAGCCGCATCACGCCAGGTTTGTTGCACCCCATAATGGATTCTATGTGAAGCGGTGCCGTTCCGCGCCGCTGATGCTGTCAGTGTGCAGGGGGTGAGTTTTCAATTATTTGTTTTAACAGCTAAATACTTAAAATGCATAAATGCATCACTTTAAGAATGTGCCACCAAGTAAACTGAGTAATGTTTTGTGCATGAATGTTTTTAAAGGGTTCATTATGGAATCATCAAATGTTTCAGGCCCTGAAACTTTGTTGTCCTGAAAAAAAAACTTTTCTTTGAAAAGGTCCTGAAAGTCTCAACATAAAACTTTTTAATCACTTTTGCAGCAAAAACGGAGCGGAGAGTCTTTTATTGGCTGTTTTTAGGATAGTTTGGACGCTCATGGCTCGGTTTACAGAGGTGCCCATGTATGCTTATATCATCTATGGAGTTTAGGATGGACTAAAGTTTATGTCTCGACTGGATCGTTGCAACACCAGAACGTAAATGTTTATAAAGCAACGAATGCTGAGATATATGAGGATAGAGTTGAAGGGGAATACGTGGTTTTCTCTTTGTTACTGCTAAAGTGGCTCCTGTGAAAAAGGTTTATTTTCCTTTTGCACGATAAATTTTTGTCCAAGCCTTAGCTGTGTAGGGTTATTGGACTGAAAAAAACATCTACAGAGAAGTTCATCAATGACCTAATAAGAGAAAGTTGTCCAAATCATCACCCGTCCACCCCCATGCTTCAGAATCCTATATTCTTTATTAGTCATGAACTTTTATACTAGAGCTTGAACAAAGAATCTGCCGCTGGAACCGTTTACATGAATAAGCAGACGTCTTAGTCACTTCCACGGAGCAAAAGCACAACATTTCAAACACAAATCACTCAAACTTGTTTTCATTCTCAAGCACACCTTTGATGTTGTCTTTCACCATTGTTGCAGTCATTATGCTCAGTGAGATTAGCAGTAATAGTAAAGAAAAATGGGTTTATGCTATCTAGAAATATATTTAAAGCAACACAAAGCCCTCCAGAGGGGGGATTTGTTTGTTTAAAGCACAGCCATAAATGCCAGATTGCAAATGCACGTTAAAGTTGGAGTCCTCGGGAAGGCAGATTGCTCTTATTTCATATCCTAAATAGGTTTGAGATCATTCATCAGACTGAACAGTCTGAGAGGACCTACTTCACATCGCTGAGTGGTTCCATAAAGCTGGTGATATGGTGACTGGAGACGGATGTTTGTGCCTGAAAGTCTGGAGGTCAGAGGTAGGACATCCCTCTGCAGGTAAACTCTTGCTTGTTTTACTGGTTTCAGACTAAACCACAGGCTGCCTACATGAGCCCACTGGAAAATGCGTTCTGACACACCCCTTTTGCAGTTGCAAGGTTGAGGCTCTTTCAGCTGGAAGCCTCTGAGCAAGAGCTTGATACATTTATGGATGTTCATTAGGTGATAAACAAAGCAGGTGCTACTGGCCTGTCAGTTTAATTGGCCCGCAGTGTTTATTCCAGAGACTGCCTACGGGAAAAGTTTGAGTCGATGATAAAATCCTCAAATCCGACTCCCAACATCTTTACCCCAGACGACAGCCGTCAGGTCTGACCTTCATCCAATCATAGCGAGACACCAGAAACCTGAAATCACTTTGAAAGTGTTTAACGAATCATAATTGATGAGCTAACAGCTAGTCTGAGTTGGGTCACAACCTCCAAAATATCACCGAGGCTCATGTTACTGAAGAAACCTTTAAACCAACACTGGTTCCAGATTATGGGATTTTTGTAGCAGCAGAGATATAAAGGCTCTGCTGCAAAGAGTTACTTTGCTGTAACTGCAAAGTAAAGCTGATGAGGATTTATAAAATATCAAATATTTGAGAACAAAGTTAAAGGGAAAGAAAATACACGGTAATCCCTTTGTTACTGCTAAAGCTGTGTTCGTGGCTCCTGTGGAAGAGCAGGTGTAAGTCCCGCCCTCTCCATGTAGACGAATAGGTTCTGAATACATACATAAAATTACAGCAAAGAAATGTTTTCAAGGGAATGCCTTTTGGACCTTGTTGACTTTATGAAGAACATTTTAGAAGAAATGAAAACTGCTTTTTTGTGTTTTTCTGGTGATGATGATGTCATCATTGAAGTGAGCGTGCGACAGACTTCTACAGTAAGTGGCAGCAGATGCTCCATTACCACAACTTCACATCAGCAGAGCAGACCGGCAGTGGAACACTTCCTCTGCCGTGCTTCTCGCTGGACTCCACAAAATCCCTCGAGTTTATGCCATCTGCCATTAAATCAAACTCAATGGAATCACGGTTGATGTCATGCATGTTGTTCCGCTCCACTGCCAGGAAAAAAGCCATGACTAACACATGGCTGTAGTTCAGGAACGTTGCTGGAAGTAAATAAGCCGTTAGGTCGCATGTATTGATGTCATCGTCATACCGTAAATCCTCTAATACAGGCCTGTATTCAATTAACGGCCGGGTACCATATTTTGGCCGGTGTCAGAGTCGGCGGAGGTGAATAATGGCCGGTCTCTTATTGTGGCCGGGTGGAATGTGGTAACAAGCAGGTACAGGGGGCGGTTGTGTCATCCGTCTCACTTTTGATTTGCCAGCGATAGACCGCGAGGGTAACTTTAACCGTGCGGAGATGAAGAGGAGGTGAAAATTTGATATCAAGTTCAAAGAGAACGTGCTGATTATGCTGCAGAACACTCTGGGGAGCAGCAGTAGGGGCTGTATGAACTAGTCACTAGTCGACTTCACTATAGTGACTTGTTATGCCTGTCATCGACTAGTCGCTGTCACGTGATAATGATTGGCAAGATACAGCCCCCGGAAAAGACAGCAGCCTGCTTTCAGCAGGTGATGAGCTCCTGTGCTCGGGGGGGGACGGACGCGCTGTCCCAGAGCGTCGGTACTGACACGCGATCGTTCATGTCGGTTCATTTCCTTTAATGTTTTCTGTCTTTTATTTGCGCCTGATGCGTTTCGCTGTGGAGCGGGGCGCATCACCTTGTCCTCCGGTGACGCACTGATCACTGATGCGGCCGCCANGGGCTGAAGCAGGGGGAGGGGGGAGAGGGCTGAAGCAGAAACTACCGTTGTTAAAAGAAATGTGTTTAACTTTGAAAATGGGGGCGCAATTTTAATTGTCATAAACTCCAGAGAACCATTAGTTCATTTTGCTCAAATAGAAATTGAGGCCTGCCTCTAATTCTGGCCCTCCTTCCAATAAAGGCCTGGAGCTTGATGAGCTTGAGTAAAATACAGGCCCGGGCCTGTATTAGAGGATTTACAGTATATATGAAATAGCATCTCTGGAATATCTTTCATGTTGAAAATTACTGGGGTTTTACACTGAAACGGTGTGATTTCCTGTCTAGCCCTATGTTAACTGGGGTAATTGCCGTGTCCCAGAAGCGGCTCGCGGCAAAAATAGAACCTGGCCCAATCCTTAGCTGCTCGGTCTGGCGAGCCGCCTCAGAAAATTGCCACGTGCGGTTGGTTTGACTCACCCCCATAGACTAATGGCGCTACACAAGTTTCGGATGTTATTATGGAATTTGGTTTCACACATAGGTCAGATCTGCGTTTTCGGTGTCGAGGCGACTCTTTTTCAGATCTTCTCCCCAGCGGTCAGACTGGAAGCGAGGCGACACTACCAACTGATTGGCCGGCTGAAATGATGCCTACTGCCTCTGATCTGCTAGAAGAATGAGCCAGAGGGGGGTTCCCTCATTTTCATGTTGGATGCTGTTGAGTAAACATCTGTCTGTAGCACGGAGCTGCCGATCAGCGTGGGAACGGGAGCGGAGAATATGTGTGTGTGTGTGCCTGTTCTCCGCATCGGAGCTCTTGCCCTGGTGAGCAGACAGCTGCTCAGGGGAGAAATCAGTGTGTGTGTGTGTGTGTGTGTGTGTGTGTGAAAGCCATGCAGGTGGTGGCATGTCCAGCCCATGTGTGTGTGTGTGTGTGTGTGTGTGTGTGTGTGTGTGTGTGTGTGTGTGTGTGTGTGTGTGTGACACACACAGCAAATTAATGAAATCATGTGTTTCGAGTCTCCAAAAGCAACACAGCTCATGCCCGCCTTTGTTAACCTGATAATGGAGGACACCGCAGACTTTCCCGCGCGTATTAAACGTTGCTCGCAGGCTCGGGAATTCCCGCATTTCTGAGTCCTCGGACTTATATGTGAACACTACACCGACCGTTCGAGACCGGACTCACGCCATCCAGCCCCACCAAATCCCGACTGTGCCGACGCTAATATGTAAGCGCTATAACAGATTGTAGTGACTTTCTGCGCCGCTGACGCTTCCAGTGTGAAGTAGGGGCTAGGCTAGTTTGTCTGCTGCCTTTAAACAACAGAAGAAGAACCTGGCAGCTAAACAGCGTAAGTCTACTGTAGGTTAGAGGCGGAGCTATGATAACTGTTGTCCAAAGAATGCAAGAACGTCATTTCAAGGTTTTTACACTCTGAGAACCATAAAACAAACACAATCTTTATTTTATTTCAGTGTCAATTTCAGCAACACACCACTTCCTAAGGGTGCCTCCACACGGTGGACTAGATTTTCAGCAGGTAGAGTATTGCAGACTGTCGCACGGCGGCTCCACACACATTTATCTTGTGCACATTTTTAACTGGAGATCATTGAGAATTCTCAAAACGGTGGACTGCTCCGGACATCCTCACTGGATTCAGCTGATTGCAAGTGTACTGCCTCCCTACAAGAGCCTTTTCTGGGGTCCATCTCTACCCTGCCAATCTATTTAGGTCCAAATTCCTGCAGTAGAACTCAGAAAAGGTAGGAACCATTTACAGACCTATGATTTCTAGATCTCTGAATCACACTGGCAGATTGTGGGTGTCTGGTGTAAACACGAACGCCGATGAACACAGAAAATGTTAACCGTTAGTGCTCTAAACTGGCTTCTGCATTGTGTTTTCCATGGCATCATGGAAGGTTTCAGCTGAGAGTATTTAAGGATAAAATCTTTCACTTGGGAGGGAAAGCATTAAGCGCTACGCAGCAGTCTAAAACGGGCAATAAATCACCAAACTACATGCAAAAACTGTCTTTGGCCATCAGAGATAAATGATAGTGGCTCAGATGCTGAACCACGTGGAGATCGCAGTGATGACACAAAAGAGGAAGAGTAATGAAAACGTGGCTTTGTCATAACTCATGCTGCAATATTCATGGAGCAGCCCGATGCACATTCTTCACAACCTCGGAAGAGAAAGTTGTGGTGCCTCCAGAGGTAACCCGGACCACACTCCCGCTGGCTTAGTACACCGTTTGTAGTTAATGATGGTGGATGTGAAGGGGAACATATTTCTCCCTGGAACAAATGGATGCTGTCATTAAGTCTTCTCATGAGACTATAGGGCCTGGGTGAGTCAGCCTCCTCCATCACCACGCACTGCCCTGCTGTTCACTAATTGTTGCTTGTGTTCGGCACGTGTGGATAATTATCTGAAAGCGTCGGACACACATGTAGCTGAGCTGTAAACATTAGTTTACAGTAACCTGGATTGTTGCAGGATTTCCTTCTGGTGACATTTTGTGTTTCTCCTTTGTTTTTAGTTTTTAGTCCTCACTGCTGTAATTTTCTTATTGCAAATATTATTTGCAATAAAATAAGACAGTTAATAGGATCTGCCACTCGAAGCTGTTCTGTAACTCCCTTTTCTGGCCGAGAGCTAATAAACTGGAGACTGACGTGCAACACAGAGCTGCAGGATGTGGCTGTTTTCGCCCAGCCGATGACGAATTATTGCTTTTGAAATTTGTCTCTACTCCTCCAAGCAGGGCCATCTGGTTTGTATTGATGCATCCTTAACCTTTCTGCTGTTTTCAGCACTTTTTGATTTTGGTGTGACTTCAGCTATTTGGAGTAGCTCTCAGTGTACAGCCCCAGACTGTCTCCCCGAGTCAGCGACACAAACTCACCCGTAAGTGTGCTTCCTCACCTGTGAGATGCTGTCCCTCGTGGTGGTTGAGCGCTGTTTGCGAGTGGTGGTTGTGGCCATGGTGGTGGTTGTCTCCATGATGGTGGTGGACATATCAGCCAGAGGGGTGGTGGAGGTGGTGTCAGTGGTGAGCACTGAGGGCACGTCACCCACTAGCCTTAGGTTTCCCTGGATCTGGATGTTGGGGTCACCATCAGAAGCCAGTTTGAGTACCTGCAGACCGTTGTAGTACAGGCCTGAGATCTGGCCCTGGAAGTGGCGCCCCTTCTCTCCACCACCAATTTTGATGAACGCCTGGCTGTTGAAGATGGTCAACTGGCGGCCTGACGATGTGACAAAAGTCAGAGACGATGGAGAGAGGAGGTGGGGAGAAGAGAAACCATGAAAAGGGGAAGAGAAAGAATATAATTCAGCTCATGTTCTCTGAGCGAGCTTCAACATAAAACACAAAATAATACACAGTTAAGGTGTAAAGCAGAAGGGATTCAGGGGCTAGATCCATCACATGGGATTTCCAGGTAACACTTTAGGGAATTGGACCGTGGCTTACAATGGTTGCTGCCATTAGGAAGCTGTGCCACTCCCAGAGAGGCAGCCTGAATCTGGCAGTCAAATAGATTGCAGGGGCAGTTGCAGATCGACCCTGAGACTGGTGGGTCACAGCAAAATGCATCTGATTTATCCTAAGATGGAATATATTAGAAGAGTGTCATTGACCTCCTCTGCACCTGAGCTGCACAATGATAAAGCACCTCCGCTCGCAGAAAAAAGTCACTTCACTGCCACCTGAAAGAGGGAAAATGAGATTCTCATTGGTGGGAAATGTTTAATTCATCAGGGTCTTTTCTTCTCTGTGGTCATTACCATTCATCTGGGTGGATAGATGGATGAACGGATGATGGGGTCAACCATTTAGCCAGGGCCCAATACTAATGTGTTACCAAGACGTGTGGCAAAGGGGAGGAGGGTGGATGGTCTGACAGGTGTAGTTCTTCTCCTTGTGTTTGCTTTAAGTCAGTTGGGTTTCACGTGTACTTTTCATTTGTTGTATCCCCATCTCCTTTAGGGGCTTCCCATTATGCTAGCTGGACAATTAAAAACAACCTATGTTAGGTCCCATGGGGACTGAAGGTTAGGACACATTTAGAGGTTTGTGGTTTAGAAATGCCTTGTGATGTAATTACTCAGAGGAAAGGGATGGGAGGCACCAAAGAGCTTTTTTATGGATTAATCAATTGCTGCAAGAAGAGAGGAAGCATTTCTGTTTGTGAAAGGAAATTCTGACTAATGTCTGCATCTCAGATTGAAATATTGACCCCCCTGTGGCCAGAAAGGGGTGTACAGTAATGGATGCATGTATTAGACACAGCATAGACATGATGGGCTAGTGTCTGACAACAGAATCCGTAAGGTAAGGCCAGAGAGCTGTGAGTGTTGGAGACAAAATAAAAACAGAGTTTTTAAAATGTTCCCAAGGCTTGTTCTCAAGATTTGCATAGAATTTGCAAGGCATAGCACCTCTCAAGATAGTCACAAAGCTGTTGCAAACCCATCTGGAACTCATTTCATTTGAGTTCCCACGATTCAGAAAGCGCAAGCTCCATGATGGTGGGATTAATGTGGAGCATGGACATAGTTTTGACTTTAGAAGTGGGGGGACACAACCGGCATGAGGACAGGGGGGGGTCTTTACAGTAAAATATGTTTTAAACTACAGCCTAGAGGCTCTTTTATGAAAGGTCAGGAATGCAGAACTCAAGTACACCGGTGGCAGTAAAAAGCAAGCATCAGCAGAGCCAACAGATGAGCTTAAGCACGGGAAACAGGCTTCAGCTCAAGTGGCTGTCTTCTGCTTGGTCCTAGTGCCCAACCAGTGCTGAGCACTATTGTTTTTGGATGTTAACAAGTGCAGGGGACAAAAACTGACTTTGGAAACAGTGAGGGGGACATGTCCCCCCTGCCCCTACCAAACTACGTCCATGATGGAGAGTGAATTACAAACAAGGTGAAACATCATCAAGATGCCTTGTGACTAACTTGCACCAAAACAATTTGCATCTGATCTCACAGCTCAGTGCGGTCCTGGCTGGAGAGCTGAGTTGTGTAATAGGGCGGGCTCGTTAGGGCACTTTTCTAGTCATCAGCATGGAAACACTGGGGACAGGCCCCGGCCCATTTAGTTTCAATTATCTAGCTTAGAGGGTGCTTTATCATTCTAATTATGATTTACTCTCCTTCATGAGTGCACTTGGTTTGACATTCGTTAACACCCAGGTGGGTGGGTCTATCACATAAACAATGGCTAATAACGGGTACGTTCACGTGAGGGCGTTTACACACATACGTGGATATATGCATTTTCCACAGTGGCTCTGGAAAGAGAAATCTTCTCCGATACGATTGGCTATTATGCATGCCGTCGCATTATCACATCATTAGGCTTGCCGGAGACCCACGGGGGCCTCGGTTCCTGTCCCCTAACTCTAAAATGATGAGACTTAATGTCTGGCATATGCAATGTTGACATAATAGCTGTGTCTCACTCGATTATCTCATCACTTAGCATATTGGAGAGATATTGCAATAAATGGGAGGAGCAAGGCTTTCATCAGCCAGGAAATCACAGGAAAATAACCACTGTGGTGTACGTGGAGCACTCCGTCAGCTCAGACTCGCCCACCTTCCACTCAAACAAACACAACCACAAATCAGCCCAGTGGGTCTCTCATTGGATCAGAAGTAAGTCACACTGACAAGTAGTCTCTGAATGTGGTGCATTAGTCATGCAGCACAAAGATGTAGACTCCAAACATCTGTTTAATGCTTTTGCTTCGGATCTTTTTAAAAACAAGCAGACAGTTAGGAGGACTGTGGTGTCCATGAAGGTTTCCATTCCAGACGGGCCGAGATGGTGCAAATGAACCAAACAAGAAGTAGAAGAAAGGTGCCCTCTAGGCGGGATGAAGGGAAATCATTGTTTGTTTTTGTGTCTGTCTGGTCAGAATGAGACTCTAACAAGCCCTGATGAAGTTATTGTTTCAGGGTCTGCCAGGTCAAATCAAAAGTGACATGTGGCTTTAGAGCCAATTTTGGTGGCAGGCGGGAGCGTAGAGGGGTGGAGGGAAAGAAGCCTCTGCATGACAAGCAATCACAGCGCTTAATATGATGGAGCTGGATGTGACGGTGCTGTGGTGAGGAGGGTGTGTGTGTGTGTGTGTGTGTGTGTGTGTGTGTGTGTGTGTGGGGGTGTGTGTGGTGTGTGTGTGTGTGTGTGTGTGAAAGCCATGCAGGTGGTGGCATGTCCAGCCCATGTGTGTGTGTGTGTGTGTGTGTGTGTGTGTGTGTGTGTGTGTGTGTGTGTGTGTGTGTGTGTGTGTGTGTGTGTGTGTGTGTGTGTGTGGGGGGTGGGTGGGGGGGGGGGGGGTTGGGTGTGAGGGGGTTGGGTGTGATGGGGTTGGGTGTGATGGGGCTGGGTGTGATGGGGTTGGGTGTGATGGGGTTGGGTGTGATGGGGTTGGGTGTGATGGGGTTGGGTGTGATGGGGTTGGGTGTGATGGGGTTGGGTGTGATGGGGTTGGGTGTGATGGGGTTGGGTGTGATGGGGCTGTGTGTGATGGGGCTGTGTGTGATGGGGTTGGGTGATGGGGTTGGGTGTGATGGGGTTGGGTGTGATGGGGTTGGGTGTGATGGGGTTGGGTGTGATGGGGTTGGGTGTGATGGGGTTGGGTGTGATGGGGCTGGGTGTGATGGGGCTGGGTGTGATGGGGTTGGGTGTGATGGGGTTGGGTGTGATGGGGTTGGGTGTGATGAGGTGGGTGTGTGTGTGTGTGTATAATGGCTTATGAAACATGTCAGTGGTGGTTTGTCTTTTCAAGCTGTGTGTATTTGAGTAACATTTTTATTTGCATATGTCTCCTCTTTGTGTGTGTGTGTGTGTGTGTGTGTGTGTGTGTGTGTGTGTGTGTGTGTGTGTGTGTTGGGACTTGATGAGGGAGCCTACTGGACCCACTGAGAGGGATTGGGTGGCTGTAGTTTCGTTCCCCAGGCCTCTTCAGCTGATAGACATTTAATGGATAGCGGCTTGAGGTTGTGTGTGATGGGGTTGGGTGTGATGGGGTTGGGTGTGATGGGGTTGGGTGTGATGGGGTTGGGTGTGATGGGGTTGGGTGTGATGGGGCTGGGTGTGATGGGGTTGGGTGTGGGGTAACAGACATTCAGTGCGATACACAGAGCCTTAATGAACTGCAGTGTGGCGATCATCAGCTTCTGCAACAAGCTGTTTCAGAGACAGACGCTGAGATTGATGCACCTTCCTTCCTTCTGGGAGCCATGCATCAACCAATATTATTTGAGCTATTTTTCTGCTGTTATTAGTTTCAATAAGACTTAAATGTAAATGTGCATATTTTACTATTGTTTTCTGTAGGAGCCGGTCTCCCTCTAATCTGTATTCTGTCCTGTATCAGATAAGACTTGCAGAAATTCACAAGCTGCAAGTCTTATCTGACAGTTTAGCAGTTTCTCATTTAGGCTACAAATTACACTTTGAAACCCGATGAGTGACTGAACGGCCTCAAGGTGAAAGGAGTAAAAACTCCCTGGCACACTTAAAGGTAGTTTGGCCACACTGAGGTGTGTTTTTTGTAAGCTATAAGTGAACAGTCTCCTAAATGTTTCTGAATAGATTTCATGTCCTTCAGATCAGGTGTTTTAACCCCTTCTACCCTAATTTCACCAAATCAAATGAAACCACCTTGGACCTGGAATCGTCCAAATGGAGAATGAGTAACTTAATCAAAGATCCAGTCCTAAACATGGCTGCCTTGGCAAGGGCCAGTCTTATTTCTTTATTACTATTTAAAAAATATATAAATACATAAAATAAACAGATTTTTACATAGTTGCTATGATAAGATTAGACAATAAATTGTTCAGTTAAAAAAACTGAAATAAAAAAAAAAATTATTTCACATATCAGGAATCAAAGGGTTAAATGGCAGCTGTACTATATGAATTAGTCAGCAAACTGCTTCATTTGGGAAAAACAAGGTCTAATCCTAAGTACAAATAACAGAAGTACAATGCATAATGATTACATTAGCTTAATCAGTGCAATTTTTAAATATTGTTTTTTGTCACTTTAATATGTTTTGTTATTATTAGCCCCGCCTCTAACTGGTCAGTGGTCCTGCGATGCAAAACAGACAACAACAGCAGCAGCTCAGGACATTCAACAAGTTATCTACGCTAATTATTTATAACTTTTACACTAAACAGGCTCCAAAAAGCCCCTTACAAAGTCTGCAGAACTAACTATGCTGGACCGGTGAGCAGTTGTAGATCTAAGGTTCACCTCTACAGAGTACTTGTTCCATAAGGAGTGAAGCTAGGTGCCGTTTACTCCCATCTATGTGCCGCTGGTCCAACAGAATTAGAGGAAACGTGTACACGTCTAGCCAGAATGGTCAGCTCACGTAGCCCCTGGAAATATTCTTTATTGGCTCTGCCCAGATTCAAAACTTTAAATAGTGCTTTCATTTAGTTTGAAACAGCTCTAGACCCATGAGTACCAACAGTTAGCATACTCAGGAAAAACAAACCCGAGCAAAAGCTTTTGTTATGCTTCAAGGCAATGATGTAAAAGCACCTTTAGATTTCACAGAGTTCAGGAAAACATTAATATGTGTTAACCCTCAGCCAGGTGGAGGCACCGTTGGGTCTGGTACAACTGTGGGACTAGAACTCCCTCTGCATCACTTTTCCTGCATAAAAATGGGAACATTTGCAGCAAAGAACTTTTAATGCTAAAATATTTTATTTTCCATTTGACTTACAAACAGATGTAATTCTGGCTCTGTAATGAGCAAAAGGAAGCTTTATATTTGAGAAATGGCTTTCCTACGTACATCCACCCAGGATCGTTTTCTCTTGCCTCACATTTGAAACTTGACTTTTAGGAATGTTTCAAGCTAAAGTTATAACGTTAGGGGTTTGTTTGTACGATTTCATCTGCGTGTATCTCCAGGTCCATAAAGGTGTAGGAATGACTGTCTTAAATATCTAATAAAATAGGATGAACTGCAGCTCAGAATGTCCAGCGTGTTAGTAAACCGTGACAATCAACACAATAATAATCATTATGTGAAAATTTAAGCAGAAAGGATTCTACATTTCCCCAATGGGCTGGTTGCAGTATGACATTCTTTTCTTTTATGTTCACTTATTTATGATTTAGTTTCCCGAAAGACCCAAAAACAAAAGGATCTGAGTTGTATTTTTATTTTTTATCTCAGGAAAATCTTGAACTCATTTTCATCAACGGGACGGGGATTAAAATGTCTACGATGACCACTCGTGAGGGGATGCTTGTTTTGTTTTTGTTTCCACTTCCGGTCTATGCTCCTTCATCTCATTGTTAAACTTGTTAAAGGTGCAACATGTAAGAATGAAGTAAGATTGACATCCTGTGGTCGCATTTGGGTACTGCAGTTCATTTATAAAAAACAGAAGGTGACTTTCTCACCACCACTCCACCAGGAGAGTCTAGATCACAAGCAAAGACGAGTGGTACACATTATGTCAATAAGTAGATTAACACATCGACATATCTGGTGTTTTCACTCTTGGGTGTTTTACGGTAGGGAGCACTTACATCACTTATTACGGCAATGCCTGCATAAGGGAGTGTGATTGTTTGCCGTCATACTGTTAGCTTGCTGTTAGTTCTGAACAACTCATTAGAATACAATAGAATAAAACTTTATTGTCCACCGAAGTGGAAAATTTCCTTTGGTTCTCAAAGGCAAAAATGACCAGTAAAATGCCACGATGGACACGTTAATAGCGTCCACATACATTCCTCTGTAATATCATGTTTTCGGTCATTGACAAAGTAAAAAGGTTTGTTTAGAATCGACTATTTGCTTCTAATTCACCATTAGCATTGTTAGCTTAATGCTAGCCTCTGCTGAGCTTTGCTGAGCTTAAGTACGGTTTTAGAAAGGATTCTACGCAATGTTTGATAAACGAGACCCCTGGTCCCTCCTGTTTACTGCCTTTGGTTCTTTAAACATCTCTGGAACTTTTAGCCGGCCGGTGTTGATTTACAAACATCGGCGCTGCATCAAATCTGTTTCACTGAAACCTTCCTTCCAGCATGATTGAGACATTACGCTGTTTTGTGATTATTTCAATGAAGAATTCTTACATATTGTACCTTGAATACTTAGAATGTTTAATACCATTATTTTAGGAATAATTATTTTTGGTTTATTAGATTTCTGGAGAGGATCTAATTAAATGCAGTGTTCTGTCACCCACAGCGGAGTCCTCACCCAAACCCTGGAAACACTTTGGTAACAAAAGAAGGCCAAACAGAAGTAGAGTTAGAACCTGTGGGAAATGTTCTGAGCTTCGACGTTAACATGGGTCTGATATATTTCAGCCCCTCTTATAGGTGCTCTGTGAATTCCCTGGGCCATCTGGGCAGCGGCAGCAGTTTTCAGCCCATTTTCAGACTGATTCCTCTGATCTGCTGCTGCTTCTGTTCTATCTGCATCCTGACCAGAGGCTACCATGTTCCTTTTGCTCAAACAGGACACCGGGGTAAAGGAACGCAGGCAGACACTGCTCACAGCTTTATCATATGCAGCCGCCCCCGCCTTCACTGGGATCACCCTGATGCGGGGATGGTGCTTAGTGACTGAAAGCCTTGCAAGCACCATGGACAAATGAGAAGCACTCAAACTTTGATTTCCTTGCAGAATGATTGCATTAATGACCCCTGCATGTCACAGCATCCTGTAAAGCTGAGGGGAGAGTGGATGTCTTTACATTTTTAATGCTCAGTGGAACGCAGCATGCAGAGCCCTCTCCACAACAGGCAGGTAATCCATTTAAAAGGGAGAAGTGAACTCCCTCCTACTGTACATCCAACACAGGTTCTTCTTTGTTCTCCCATTCCGAGCCACGTCTCTACAAACAGGACACGTGCCTTAATATTAAACGTGTAAATGAAATCATTCTGATTTAAAGAGAGTCATTTCCTTCTCATTCTGCTGGTGAACAGCTACTTAAAGCACGAGAAAGGAAGACCACATATAGAGAAGATGTTGGATCTGTACTGAGAATGAAAAAGAAACATCAGCAGTGAAGCAGCTGCTGAGGACAGAATGACACACGGACATGGAGGGAGGGGGCGATGGATTTCACAGGAAGAGAGAAATATACGTTACGGGGAAATGAATACGACTCAGAAACAGAAGCAACAAACGATGTTGCTGCGGGTGTTTCTTCTTCAGATTTAAACAAGAGAGTGAAGGGCTGACAGCTGGGAGTTCTAACTAAACAATCAGAATTTAAATCGTACCGTGTGTCAGTGCCAAGCTTAGCTGTCTTCTAGCATGAAGGTGTTTTTAGGTAAACACATTTAATTAATGTGTACTGAAACCTGCAACAGTTACACAACGTCACAAACAAGCCTGTCTTCATCCCACACTCCTGACTTCAGAGGGGAGAAGAGACAATCTGACATAGCACCTCTGAGAATAAAGACCGCAAGGCGCTTCAGATGAACCAGGATTTTAGTAAAGAAATAGAATAAAACATGATTAAGACTAAGTTCAAAACTGTGATTAAAAATGTGAGGAAAGTGAATGAGAAAGGTAATCAGTGGAAAAGAGCAGAATAAGGGGAGACTAGTGATGACGAACCAATCAGAGGTCAAATGGCGCTTACACATTAGCGTTGGCACGGCCCCAAAAGGTACCGAACGGCACCAGAATCTGGTTTCACAAGCAGGTCAGATCTGCCTTTTCGTTGCCGAGGCGACTCTTTTTCTCAGACCTTCTCCCCAGCGGTCAGACTGGGAACGAGGCGACGCTGCGCACTGATTGGCCGGCTGAAATTACACCTACCGCCTCTGATTTGCTAGAAGAATGAGCCAGCGAGAGGGTTCCCGCCGCATCGGAGCTCTTGCCCTGGCGCGCAGACAGCTGCTCAGGGGGAAAATGTGTGTGTGTGTGTGGCACAAGATTATCAGGACACACACAGCAAATGAATAAAATAATGTGGTTCAGAGTCTCCAAAAGCAGCACAGCTCATGCCCACCTTTTGTGTACCTTATGGAGCGGACTTTCCCGCACGTATTAAACTCCGCCCAGAGGTTCTGGGATTTCCGCATTCCTGAGAAGTCCCTCGGATTTATATGTGAACACTACACCGCCCGTTCCAGACCAAACTCACTCCTTTTAGCCCGATCAAACCCCGACCGTGCTGACGCTAATGTGCAGCGCCACAAGTGTTCAGCTGCTTTTTCAGGAGAGGCTCTCTGGTGGGACGCTAACCAGAACGTTGATCTACATAAACTCAGGTTTTCTGGTCTCCTCCTTTCTTTATTGCTCTTTTGAGTCACATGAAGTTTCTAAACCTGATCCTTGAAAGCAACTTGCTAATTACACGACTAACTTTGTGCTAATGACAGGTGTTCAATGACATGTACCTTTCTCATGTTGAGCCCGTAACCTCCTGCTGCACAGCGTACTGTGCTCCTATTGTTCACCAGAGAAGGGAAGTAGACATACATTTATTCAGAGGAGGGGAGAGCTAAAAATAGCTAAATGGTCTTCCAGTCAGCAGTCGGTGTTGATACAAGTCTGTAGGTTATGAAAAAGAATATGAAGTGAACTTAATGTTGGCAAGAAACAGCTTTGTAGATGGTTTTACGCTCGAGAGCCAAAACAACCTCAAGCCTTTTCTTTTAAAGGTGGTATTTAGTGATTAAGTTGTGGGTTTCCTCTCTTCTCTTTACATGAACTAAAACACTGCATCACTGATTTTTGCCTGAGGACTTTTTCAGGGGGAAGCACTGCTTGACTGCTGTTTCCAGTTTGGTACAAGGTGAACAACTCAAGTCCGATGGTGGCATCCGGGGGCCGGATCAAGCAGGAACGTCTTAATCTTCCTACTAAAGTAACCATGTTGGAGGCACGTAAAGGTAAGGTTTAGAACATAACATGTGATCATGTTGCAGCATTTAGGATCAGAGGTTCCCAAACTCTGTAGCTTCTGATCTAATAAATGACAGAAAAAAGAAGTCGACAAGCATTTCTAGGAAGTGACCGAATAAAGACGCAATGGACCCCCCCCCCCCCCCCCCATCCTAAAACCATTTTAATCATTTATGACTGAAGTTCTGACCTTTTATTGGAAATATCCTTTCATTTATCAGTTTTTGTCTTTCTCTGAGCTCCAGAGCTAAAATTAGGATTTTAAAGTTTTTCAATGAGCGACTCATAAAGGCTTAGACTCAAATCCTCAAAATTTCACAGCCCTTGAGAGTAAATTCATTTCATGAACTTTTAAACTGCCTTCAGTTTCACATTAGATTGTTATTTCAGCAGATGTTAGGAGTTCCTGCTGGACTTGACCCCTGGAGGCGCCAGAAGTGTTTGGTTTTGCTGCAGTTGGTTTTAAATAACCAGATAACTCCATTAACACAAGTGTTTAATACAAGCCTGACAGTGATGTAAAATTCATGAAAAAATATTTGCATGAACTGCAGGCAAGTTTTGTATATTTGAGCCTTTTTGGTACCTTCAGGTATTCTTTGTGTGGGTTAGCAATTAGCATCAAACTGATGCCGTGCAGGAAGCTGCCCACAGGTAAGACAGGCGGTCTATGGCTGTTACACAGAAACACACTGGAAGATGTCTGAAATATCCGTTTATAGCTGCAGCAGCAACAACTACATTTCACACCGTAGATTTGCATCAATGCACCATCCTCTTTTCCTTTTTTCCTTTATAATTGGGGGAGAAATGGTTGGTCTCAGATGAGCTGTGCTTGGTAATTACCAGCTAAGCCGGGCCAAACAGGAGAGTGGGCTGGGCTTGGGCCACTCGGCTCACTAATGCACAGATTGCCTGTCGAAGGCTGTGACATAATGGCTGCGTGTCTGCTACAACCCCCAGAATGTGAGCAGCGGAGAAGAGGGATGGCAGCGTGATGCTAACCTGGAGGAGGTGATAGCTGGAGGGTAACAGATGATCTAAGTGTATAGGAGGGGACGTGGAAAGGACTGTAACTGAGGAGAGCGGCATCTCTCTCCCACCGCCATTGTCATTGCACCTCTTTCATCCACCTTCCACTCCTGTTATCTCACAGAGAGAAGGGCTGCCATATGGCTGGAAGGCACTTGTCTCTGAAATGTTTTTCTCTTTGCGTAGTTGCAGGGTGGGAGGGATGGCCCAGAATTCACCTCTGCCAACAACACACTTGTTTGTCACACGCCAAGCAGAAAGTTGGGCCGTTTGCACATGGTTTGTGTTCACAGATCCTTCATGTGCCTGCACAATGTTTTTAGTGTCAGAGCGAACACGCGGAGACTCCTCCACGTTCTCTTTTAAAGAAAAGAGAACGAGAACAGACTGGTGCGGCTGGGGCGGGATGCTGAAAGCATCTTTTATGAAGTGTTTAAAAGTTATCTCCTCAGCGCACGACTCTCTTTGGTAATTAAGAAAAATTTTGTTTTTGTATTTCTCAGAAGCTGGGCTGGTTTGGGCAGAACACTGAGACTGGGAATATACTACTATATACCATATAATAGGCTGCGTCTCGTTCTCATACCTGCTGATCTGCATGTAGTACTGGAGGATTCCACTAGGGGGAACAGTACCAAACTCAGGACGAATAGAGTGCTGGATTTGCAGCGTACAAACAAAACAAAGGCTGGAATTGAATAACCCAGGCGTAGGGTGTCCCAATTCGCTTGTGTGGAAGTTGGTCATGCCCGTTTTCCACATAGTGTATTCTGCAGTGTGTATTACCCACAATCCATTGCTGCGGAAGGAAAGGCTCAAATGCATTTCCTAAAATATGTATTTTCAAATGAAAGTAGTTCATTTTAGGACAATTGTTTGATGCTCTCGATGTTCTAGAAAAAGCAGCAATGAATGCAAATTAATTGTTTGTTTGTTTGAAAGTTGTTAATAAAGATTTCTAAAAAAAGTTGCACAGCAACCAGCATCCTGGCATGCGTTGCCGTCGATGATGCAATGCTCCCTGTCCGAATTCTGCAATTATTTGCACACTTGTGTACCACACACTCAAACCCTTACTGTGCACTTCCTCCAAGTGCACTTCGCAGAAAAGGGAAGTGGGAGTAGGGGCCAGCGCGAGTATTGGGATTGGGCCTTACACGGCAACAGTAGAGTATGCAAGACCTCTAAACAGAGACGGCACAACAATGGCCTCAATGGTTTAGTCAACTCCCTCCACTGGTCACTCGCATATTGCGGAGTGTTAAAATTTCAGTGTGAACTTACTTTAACTTAGATAAAGTATTTAGAGCTATTTGAAGAGTAAACCAGTTCAAACAGCAGAGTTAAAAGCCCGTGTTATATTTAATCATTTCTCCCTCACAGAAAGTTATTTTAACTTCCCAGATTTTTAGGTGTGATCTGGCTGAACGAGGAGTGAGAAGGAAGTGTCTGTTCTTGACCCGACTCTGTTCAGTACTGCTGTCAATGCTGCCGCGAGGTATTCAACCACCACTGTGAATGTGGACCGTGGAATTCAACGTTGAGTGGTAATGCTCCAATCCTTCACAATAAAAGCTGGCACAGTTTCTATGTCCCTGAGTTTATTTTTAATTGTATTTCTACAAGAACTACATCTTTAAATAAACACTATGGAGAAATAAAAAATAACACTGGAGTTTGTTTTTGAACGTCTTAGAGTTAAATCAACTCTTTAAAGTGTAATAGTTTACTCTGAAAAGTGTTATCAGACCACAGAGTTAAATACTTTAAAAACATTCCAATGCTCATTTTAACACTAGTTTGAGTAAATTAATACGGGCTAAAGAGTAGATTTCACTCTACTGTTGAGAGGGCCGGATGTCATCTGAAACAGAGTTAAGTCCAACTCTCAGAGTTGAAACGACACTGGACTTTTAGAGTTAAATTCAGAGGATGTGCACAAAACCGCGTCTCAAACAGAAGCAAGCTACTCAAGGCAGCCATGATAAACACGTGTAATTAAAGGAAACATATTCCAGCCCTAAAACTTTACTGTGGTATGAAGACACCAAGGAGGCAGGCTCCTAAATGATGCACAGGCCTGGAGAACCAGCACGTCTCTGGAGAGAGTAAATTGGATTTAATCAGACATGGCTCTAAAGCTGATCCTCTATCTGTGTGCTCATCTTAACACCGTAGAGGGTGACACAAAAAGAGATAGCAGAAGTAGCTGGGGAGACTTTTTTTACTCTCCCTAACGGAAACTCTGCTGTTTTTAGGCCATTTCACGGTGGGGGACCATGAAATAACAGAAAAAGGGAGTCCTTTTCAGTCTGTCTTGCTGCCTCTGCTCCACTCATGAGCAAACATGCTCAAATTCACCCAGTTTCCTTTTACTTCCCTCAAACTATGACACAATAGAGCAGAGAGATCAAGTAGGAAGACAAGATAATGGCTCAGCAGGAGCTGCTGCTCATCATAAAGCTACTGAAAGGTGGACTTAAACGGATCAGCTCTTCGTAGACTTGGCAGAAGCCAGATGTGGTTAAAACAGAACTGAGATGAAGTGGGGATCACAGATGTGACCCAATGCCTGCAGACTGGACTTGGGCACTCACCCTGCTGTAGGAGGACTTGATTACTTTGAGTAGGAAGTGGTGGAACTAACACAGATCCACTAAACCTGGTTCTTCTGGCCATTTTTGGTCTTGGTAGTCCTTCCTACAAGCTCAATACAGATGGGATCATCAGGAGCTCAGACCAGTTCCCCATCACCACCTGTAGGCTACAGCTCAAGTTTTGTGTGCAGCTTTGTTCTCTCGTTTGAATAATAGAGAGATGTTGGTACCTGTTGGTATCGTCTTTAACTGAGTACATGAACACTGTTTGAAACGCTGTTTAAACATCACTTGCTGGTGTTTATGGATGCTGTACGTCATCTTTTTTAAAAATACCAATTTAAGATTTGTGAAGGGCAATTCAGTTCAATTCAATTCAATTCAAGTTTATTTATAAAGCGCCAAATCACGACAAGAGTCGTCTCAAGGCACTTCACATAATAAACATTCCAATTCAGGACAGTTCATTAAGCCAATCAGAAATAATGTTTCCTATATAAGGAACCCAGCAGGTTGCATCAAGTCACTGACTAGTGTCAGTGACTATACAGCAATCCTCATACTAAGCAAGCATGCAGCGACAGTGGAGAGGAAAACTCCCTTTTAACAGGAAGAAACCTCCAGAGAATCCTGGCTCAGTATAAGCAGCCATCCTCCACGACTCACTGGGGATCGAGAAGACAGAGCAGACACACACACACACACACACACACACACACACACACACACACACACACACACACACACACACACACACACACACACACACACACACCC